>PVJO010015139.1:0-46001 GCA_004026905.1 Hystrix cristata | reverse complement strand
GTTATTGGTTGATTTCTTGATAATAGCTATTCTTTCTGGAGTGAGATGATATCTTAGTGTTGTTTTGATCTGCATCTCTCGAATGACCAATGATGTTGAACATTTTTTCATATATTTATTTGCCATTTTTATTTCTTCATCTGAGAAATGTTTATTCATTTCAGATGCCCATTTCTGGATAGGGTCTTTAAATTTGGGAGGTTTGATCTTTTTGAGTTCTTTATATATTCTGGATGTTAGACCTTTATCTGAGGGACAGCCGGCAAAAATTTTCTCCCTTAAATGTTATCTTAATAGAGTTTTTATTTCCGTTGGAGTCCATAATACTTTACTACTTATGACATCTCTCACAACATTGTAGAAAACACTTAGAGTTAACAAAACTATGTATAAGGGATGAGATTATGATACAGAAGCCAGCAAAGAGGTAAACAGGGGTAGGGACAATTGGACCAGGTGGCAGTCAAACCACCTAGCAGTGTTTGCTTTCTCCTATAAACTATTGACTGAAAACCTTGCTTGTCTAAGTGATGTATTAGTCGATTTCCCATCACAAGGACAAAATGTTTGGCACCTACAATTTAAAGGAGGAGTGGTTTATTTTGGTTCACAGTTTCAATGGGGTCAATCCATGGCTTATTGTCTCCAACACAAAAACAGCATGGAAGAAGGACACGGCAGATGTCTGCTACTTACCTCATGGCAGTCAGGAAGCAGAGAAAGGGAGGAGCTTTTCTATATTTTTTCCAGCTCATGCCCTCAGTGAGCCACCTCTTTGGCTCAGGCCCTACCTCCTAATAGCACATTCAGCTATGAATTCATCAGTGAACCAATCCACTGATGAGTATAGCACCCTGTAATCCAATCACCTTCCAAAAGCTCCACCTTTGAATGCATGAGACTTTGGAGGGGGCCATTTTAAGTTCTAACCCATAATACCTGGTTACAGTGACAAATTCACAAACATTAACATTAGAGTATTCCTTTCATATAAATTGATGATTAAAATTAAGGAGGTATAGGCCATCATGTCAGCTCTGGAAGAGTTCACCAAATTATCTGCATGCAGAGTTACTTGGCTGTGCAAGCCTGGTTGTTGCCACTTTTAACCCAAATCCAGGACATATGAGTGCTTGAGTTGTTAGAGCCTTTTCACTAATCAGTCTCAGGGGTACTGACATTTTTACTCTTTGAGGTCCCTAATACTCACCATGCTAAGTCTAGTTGATTATGCTGATACAGCCATTCATATAAAACTAGGGCATGCCATCTCAAATCAATAGTCTTGTTTCTATGCCCCATTTTTTCATCTCCTCATTAAGATGACTTCTGCTCCTATCTGCTCTCATCTATTGTCTGCTGGTGGGATTTTGAAACAGCCACTAATGACACATTTCTTCCAAGTTCTTGGTAACGGCCTCAATATCGTTTTTCATGGAAGGCTTTCCTTCTGATCCTTGCTGAAATATAGTCCTTTTATACATATCCTAAAATTAAGGGCATATTAGCACAAAATAATAGAAAAGGAAATTAAAAAAAAACATGAATGTGGAGATAGCATACGAAACTAAATCTGGTAACCTGGAGGTAGGCCAGATTTTGTGGCATTTAGTTTAGTAGCTCTGAATATATTTTCACTCTGTTTAACTACAAAACTATCAGACCTCCTCCTCCTCCCAGTCCCTCTTCCTCCCCTCCCCTTCATCCTCCTCTTTTAATTAACTGGACAGTAACCTGACATAATTTTTGTCTATGTCTTCTGACTGCTCCTCCAGAACCAGAATCCATTTTCCTCTCTGCCAAGTGAGGTTGACCACATTGAGCTTCATCAGCAGGGCATCTGTTCCCTTTGCCCCCTAGCTAGGCTGGAGATCAGTAAATGGGAAGAGTTAAATCAGATATTTACATTTATTCTCCACACTCCTTCCCTGTAAGGTAATTTGGGCTGGCTGTGTACTATGAATGAGGTGGCTCTCCTATAAGGCAGCTTATTTTATACAACTTCTCTAGGAAATGTTCTCTCTCCTTGTCCTTGTCGTGTTGAGTTGGGTTTACTCATGATGCTGGTCTAATTATGGGGAAATACTGTGTAGCTCTGAGTGTACCATGGGTTTCCTGTTGGGGCTTGATTTGTGGAGATTGTCACAGATGTTGCTCAACATCTAACATATTAGATACCTAATATAGGGGCTGTCCTTGAGCAACATGTGACACCCATCTTCCATAATTTGCACATAATCCAATCACAAGTATCACTATATTAGGTTGCATTTGGGGACAAGCTTGGTTACCTGTGATTATCTGTGGCTGCTTCTGAACAGCTAAGGGACAGGAGTAATGAATAAGGGGTCAAGCCTGCCTATTAGTATAAATGATCATAGAGTCAGGATTGGTGAAACTTGTTCGTGTCACTCTTAAACCTTATTCTCAATAATGGTTTCTGTATAAGCAAAATCCTCCAGCTTCAGTGGGAGCAGTAAGCAAACATCAACCCAAGGAGACTCTGAAGGGACAGTAGTATCTACCTCCCAGGGTATGCAGGACCTTCACAAGAGGATGCCATAGGAGGACACAGGCCTACCACTGCCATTAGTTAGTGGAAGATGGTAAGTTGTGCATTTCATGAGCCTACTTAGCACATGAGCAAACTTCCCAGATTCCTGTTTTCCTATTTGTAATATGTGGAGATTATGGAGATAAAACAGGTTGCAATTTTTTCCCAGATACCTCGCAGCTCAAATTCTTTTCAGAAAAGCGAAGTATTTTAAGGAGTCCTGTCACCATAGCATCTTGAGGTATCATTTTAAATGATAGTATAGATTGATTACGTAAAATAAAGAAAAATTAATTTAGCAGGGATTAAAGTACCTCAGAAGAACACTCCAGGTTTGAGAAACACCAACCATAAACTCAGAGTAAGAGAGAATGCATGAAGTGTGTGTAGGTGGGGCGGGGCAGAGTATGTTCACTAGTTTTAAAACTAATTATTTCTGATTCCAGATTAGAGGTAGAATTCATAAGAAAACATTTCAATAATGAAAAGGTCATTTAAAGATAAAGTCAGGGCTCCAAGCTGGACTGGAGAGTTTTCCATAAGCATAAATCTCCCAGTTTCAGTGTCTCCTTTATTAGAACCTATAGACATGGTAGTAGTAAAATAAAATCACATCTGTTTAAATGATTTTCACCTCTTTTAATAGCCCAGGATGGCATGTGAATGAATAGTAATGATGAAGAATAGGCTGAGAGTTAGGAACCAAAAGAAGAAAAAAAAAAAAGAAGAAGAAAAAGGGGGGAAGGTTTTGATGATTTTATTTTTATGCCCAGAAAGGGTGTGTGTGTGTGTGTGTGTGTGTGTGTGTGTGTAAGTGGTTTGAGAGGTGGGATGGAAAGAAGACAAGAAAAGGAAATATAAGTTGTGAGGCTCACCTTGTATTATCAGGTAACTAAAACCTTTAGACAGATATTTTCGATTTTTCTACTCCAAGGCCCATCAAAGAAAGCAGTATAAAATAGTAGGCTAGAGAAAATTAAACATTAATGATATTCAGATTAATACAAATAGTGTATATCAAGGGGAGCAAAAAAAGATATAAAGTAAAAAAAAACAGAAAGAAAATATAAAAGAGAGAGGGACAGTAGAGAGATAAGAGATGTGAAGGGATGTAGAGAAGAGGGGAAGGAAGGGAGTGTAGCCAGGTAGTGAGAAAAATACAAGAGGATTGTATGAAATTGTTGAAGAAACTGTCCAAGAAAGTTAAATATTCTTGAGAAGCAACCTTTTGCATGGGAATCTATGCTGAACAACTTAATGGTGATGTTATTAAGTTTATATAATAATACAAATAGCCATATACATATATATGACAAAACAGGGAAAAATAAGAGAGAAAAATGGGATCTATCTGTCTATATATCTATCTATTTAAACATCTTTTTGAAAAAAGGAAGAAGATTTTCCTGTTCTTTTGGTTAGGATGAAGCCCCTGAGCTGGCTGTGCGGGCTGCTGTCTCCAGCTCCCCATTTGCAGAAGCTCTTGGTGTTCTCAGGCCCATGGACTGAGTTTGGAGCCACTCTCTGTGATGTCCCAGCCTTGTGGTCCCAGTCCTGGCCCAACTGCAGCTGCTGCAGCAGGCTCCATGCTCTCTCTTTGGCTGGTTTCTGTTGGGATCCCAGCTGTGCCCTTGCCACACCCTCTGGGACAAGCTCTGCCCATTCCTTCCCTCCAGGAACTGGTACATTTGACTCCCAGCCTTGCTGGGGTTCTCTTGGTTCTGAAGCAATCCCTGGTCTCTGCCCTGCAAGAGATCCAGGGATCATGAATGGGACATCCCTGCACTGATATGGCAGTTTTTCTACACACCAGTTGCCTTCATTCTTTGGATTTCTCTCCAGCTGGCAGTTGGTGCTGTGCCTGGTTCTGAGGGAGGAGGAGGGAAGGACAAAAGCCCCAGCTAAGACTTTTTGGACCCTCTCTCACCACCCCCAGTGTTTGCCACTTCTGTCTCTGCCTCAGTTCTCCAATTTCTCTGTGTGTCACGCTCAGCTCAAGACTGAGGTGGGCCATCTGGGTTGGTGATCATGACTTCAGGCCCTACCCCCATCTTCCATAGTTCTCTTTGGCTTGAGTTTCCCACAGTGCCCAGTATCAAGGATGCGCTCCCTTGTACAAAGATCTTAGGCTCTGGCTACCTGTACCCTAGCAGCAAAGCCTATGAGATCTGCCTGCACTAGAGACGGGAGTGGTTGGAGCAAGCACTAAGCTGGCTTCCACATCCGAGGTTTTTACCCCTGGAGTATTTTAGACATCTTACAACATGGTCTCCACACCTGCTGTATGAGCAATGCTGAAGTAGGGTGGTCACTTTTTTCCCTTGTTTTCCCTACTTCTATCGTTCACAAGTTTATTATCTTGTTCAGGTTATATTTCAGTGGGGGGGGTGTTACCTCCCCATGTACCTGCACCACCCCTAAACCTGATG
Source organism: Hystrix cristata (assembly GCA_004026905.1). NCBI lineage: Eukaryota > Metazoa > Chordata > Mammalia > Rodentia > Hystricidae > Hystrix > Hystrix cristata. Next base: position 41,018 of record PVJO010015139.1, on the reverse strand, counting down.
AATGCCTTGGAGTGACTGAGTGTTGTTTCCTCTCATTTACCATGATGAAACCCTTTACACAGCACTGAACACAGAAAGTTCTGTGCGGCCACCTTCTGGTGCCCATCATCCTGCCCTCCTTTGCTTCAGCTGTGGACTTTCAGTAGCACATTCGTAAGATGAATTTGATCCTGTGATGTTCAGTGTACTGTTAATACAAAAAAGCCCCATACCCAACTTCTCCTGTATTTCTTTTGGAGACAGATTCGGTGTCTGTTTTGCATATGATGTATGGATAAGGGTAAACATTTTAACACACTGCACACCAGGAAGCTGCTTTGTTTCTCTTCTTGTACTTCATCACGGGGGTGAGGAAGGCTGTGCAGGGAAAGAAAGAAGGGCATGGGGACACTGGTCACCGTTACCTTCTTCTAGGCCATCTGTGCAGAATACTTCTTAATAATTAGGAGCTGAAAGCTCATAAAACTCAGCAACTACTGAAAGGAAAACTAAAGTAAAAACTCCATAGAACCTCAAGATAAAGTGTCATTATACGGAAATAATAGAAAGAGCAACATGAGTATATAACAAGTGGCAATCTCTATTCTCTAGAAACTTATCAGACAAATTTAATGACCTCGTTGAGCAAGAAAAATGGGAAAAAATTCCATAAACTAGAGTTAATTTAGTACTCTGAACTTTTTAGATACAGAGCTAGCCAATTTGACTCTTGGTTTTCAAATAATTCTTAGATTTCTGAGTCAATGTGTAAAGCAGCTACATGAGGCAGAGGACAAAGAACAAGTGCTAGAAGAACACATTAGAAATACCTACGTGTGTGTGTTATCATACTACATATTTACTATATATCTGCATAATAAACAACATACTGTATTAATGATCTGCAGCCTAATGTCAACAGACCACCTCATCAAGAACTCTTGGTGGTCTGATTATCATAAATAAACCATGAAACCCTGTGGTTGAGATTTTTAAATTTTCACTGAATACCTATTTGATTTATTGTAGCTTTGAGAATTGGCAATGGTTGATATATTAAAATAGTGAATATATTGACTAGTTATAGTTATAAATGCAGATATGACTATAAATATAGACATGGAGTATTATATACCAAATTACATATATAGTAAGAGAGGAGAAAGCATATGAGAATCAATCTTACTTTACTGCAGAAAAATTCAATTTAAACAAGTAATTCAATATTTTTAATTAATCATATTGGCAGAAAATTTTAAGAATAATATTGGGTGCTGATAAAACTGTGACCATTAGTCCTAATATGTCAACTTCACTGGATTCAGAAATGTCAAATAGATTAGTAGAGTGTGCTCCTAAGTGTGTCCATCAGGAGATGGAGGTGTGACTTGGGAACTCTATGTGGTCCCTTCCCATTACTCTATGGTATTGTTCTTCTGCTCTGCTCCCAGCTGTCCTGAACTAAGCAGCTTTGCTCCACCACACTCTTCCACCATTGTGTTTCTTCCTTGGAACCAGCCGATTATGGACTGAATTCCCCCCGAACTGTGAGCTAAATTAAACTTTTCTTTCTTTAAACTGTGAGTGTCAGGTATTGTGTCCAGCAACAGGAAAGGCAATTAATAAAAAGGTGCTCTAATTCTTGTGGTGTCATTAATGGATTAAAATCCCCCAGTACTTTTTTTTTCAGAACATTCTCAGTGTGAACATAACTATAAGGATATTCCTCACAATACCCTTTGTAGTGTAAAGCACTGTAAATATCTTAATAATCCACCCATAAGGGAATAGTTGTAAAATATTTGAGAATGCCATCAAATACCATAGTCATTTCTATGAAACATTTCATACACACTTAACTCCCACCTTCAGCATCATTTTGTTTGTGAGCTTGATAATTGCTGTTCTCATACTGGAGACATAAATTCCTTTGTACAGAAGGGTAATCTTCTGAAAGCTACAGATGCATTCCTACTGATCTTGCTATGGAAGAGAAATGTCCTATTTGCAAATCAGGAGTTTTGTTTTTCCAAATTGTCACTGCCTTTGTAGTAACTGTGACCATTGTGATTATCTTGATTCTTCCCATGAATTACAACTTCATTCCTACTTTTAAGTAAACATGTAAGAAATATATTTTCATCCAATTTCCCAATGACAGTTTGCTCATTCATACTACTAAGGTGATTGAAGAAGACTGAAAATAATGATTCAAAAATCAAGAACAGTGACACCATAAAGAGGATTAGTGATAGGTACTTATCAAGGCTGATATCGGGCCTGAAAGAGCCTTCCTGGCTCAGCAGCCTGATCATTAACAACATGTCATCAAGAACTGTTGGTAGAAAAAGTCATGAAGCTCTGTGTTTGACTTTCTTCCATTTTAATGGAATATTTATTTATTTTTCAACTGTGAAAACTGGCAACAGATCAAAGCAAAGAAATATTGGTTTATTGCCCACTTGATCAACAGTCTTCTATCTCTTCCATTCTGGCCTTCTACAGTAGTAACTGGCATGACTATTGTACTGCCTACTCTTCAGGGCTCTTTCCATCTTGCCTTGTTCCACTTCTCTCCCTCACAGAAATAGAGAGACATGGTATTCTACTGAAAGACATGAAAAGGTGTGAAGAAGCAATTTGTTGATTTCTCTAATTCATCCACCCATCACTGAATGATTAAGGATACCATAGGATTTAAAAAGCTGATAATGCCCCCTGTCCTGTGCTAACCACACACTTGCTAACCACACCCTAAAACATCAAACTTGTCTTTCTAGTGATTTTGCTTCTGGTCGCATATAATAGATTAGAAAGAGCCTTAATAAGAATGAAAAGGAAATATTTTTAATCATCATGCATAATTCCAGCATGCTTCCAGATAATTTCGGGAAGTTCGCAATGCTACATCTATGGAGAAATACAGATTAAGTATTCTTTATCTGACCAGTGTTTTTGGATTTTTTCAGAGTTGAATATTTGTATATGCATAATGAGATAACTTGAGGATGGAATTCAAGTCTAAACATGAAATTCATTTGTATTTCATATACACCTTACAGACATAATTTGAAAGTAATTTTATGTAGCATTTTAATGCACCTATGTGATAACTACTTGTCACATGAGGTCAGGTGTGAAATTTTCTAATTGTGGCATCATGCCAGGGTTCAAAAAGTTTCAGACTTTGAATTAGAAATGTACAATCTGTATCTACCTTTGTGCTCATGTTCCTATCTAATGATGTAAACAACTAGCATTTGTATTGTAAAAGACATTACCTTAAAATCCACAGGGAGACAGGCTTAGAGTGAGAAAGAAAGACAGCACTGCCTGGGCCTTCATGTCTTGTGGGGGTCATATTAGTGGAACTATCAAAGAGAGAAAAAGTATACATGATAGAGATTTTACATGCAAAAGGGAATTGGAAAATAATTATAGTGTGTGACTCTAGATTCAATTATTTTACATTTACACAAATAATTCTTCTGTAGTTATTAAACATGATATTGTCAAAGTTTAATAGAAAGGAAATTTTTAACACATTATAGGATAAAAATCAGATTATAATATACAATCATTTTTAAATAACATGGTCCCTATTTTAAAACCGCATTCATTTCTGCACATAGGACACTAGCAGAATCCATCATTAAATAAACATCAAGATGTTAGCTCTGAGAGCAGGTTTCACATCTGGATCAGAGGCTGCCTGCCATATGATAAGTGCAGAAAAAGAGCTATTGAAAGAATAAAGATTTGACATTGATTCAAATACACACACACACACACACACACAATTTATAAGGCTTTCTACAATGGACACATTGCTTTTGTAGTAAAATACACTAAAAAAATCAATGCAAGTGCCAATGATGTTAGTGGTAATGTATTTTATTTTATTTTATTTTTGTGTGCTAGGGATTGAACTCAGGACCTTGTGCTTACGAGGCAAGCACTCTAACCACTGGGCTAAATCCCCAGCCCTAGTGGTAATGTTATTTATAGCCATTATTCATTAAAAAAAAAAAAGAAAAGAAGAAAACCTGGAAATACGTTCTTAAGTGTCTGAGAATAGCACAAACCATAAAGTAGCCATTAAAACCATAGTTTACAAAGAACTTTTAAAAAACTCAAAAAAATAAGAAAATGTACATGGAAAAATGTGTAGACACATAATACAGTTCCAAGTAAGTAAAATACACTCAATTTTCTCTATGATAAGATTATGGAATTTTTACTCTTTAAAAATAGCTTGTTTAAAGAATAACATATAATTAGTTTTAAAGCCTTTAAAAGAAGACTTTTTCAAGAAATAATTTGAAAGTTCTACTATTGAAAGAAAATTTCTAAATTCATTGTGCTATGAGATTTAAGAATGACTAAAGCTATCCTAAAAAGCAAAATTAGATTCCTTCATATTTTATCCAAATGGAACCTAGTAGATTCATAATGTAGAGTTTCACTTTTACATGTTAAATATAAAAAGAGAATAACTAAATATATCACTTTGGGAGAGGGTCTTTTCAACATGACTATATATTTTCTATTACAGTTACATCTATGTAAAAATTGTAAAAGAGAAAAAACAGTGAATAGGGAAAACACAATATGACAACATTATCACTCTAATAGCTTCTTTCTCTCTCAGAACAATAGCTAAAATATTTAGTAAAGTGAAAGCTGTTGTAAATAGCATTAGTTATCAAAAAAGTCCTTTATATTTTCCTGTAGGTGTATTTGAATGTGTAATACATGTAAAGCTATATAGCACAATGACTATTCCAGAATAGAAAGATTACGGGTAATTGTTAAACTCATTTTTCTACCGTGACGATATGTAAATACATAAAACATATTTGACCTTATAGGCAATGACAACAACAACAACAATAAAACTTAAAATTCAGGTCTTTTCCAAAGAAAAATTAACTCAGATCCACCAAAGTTAATGTAAATTTGAGACATTCCATGTCACTGCTTCAATGTGGGACAAACTGTTATAGGTTTGCCTTCCTAGTATTTTCTATATTCTCTTAAAATTTCCAGCATCCATCTTCCAATTTCCCTTTCAGCTGATGTTCTTGCTTCATTAATTATTTTTCACTAATTCTTGATAATTGCCTCATTCTCTAGCCACCACTTCTACCAAGTCATTAACAACTGTATGAACTCTTCCTGTTGCTTCTTCTGCTCTTGTTTTTAATGTGTTCAGCATCCCATACCTTTTTGCACTCAAGAAATATGTCTGCAGTTATTTCTCTTATCTATTACATCATCAGTTCATTATTTCTCTACTAGTTCATAAGCTTAAATGATATGACTTTATAAATAAAAACTAAAAGTTATAACTAATAAATAGTTGCAAGATAGAAAATCCACATAAAAATATCAGTGGCTGTTTTATACATCAATAATAAAATTGCTGAGAAAGAAATCAAGAATGCAATGTCCTAATTACTACCAAAATATAATACAATACATAGGAATAGATTTAAACCAGAAAGTGAGTGAATGACTTCTACAAGGAAAATTACAATACAAAGAAAGCGAAGAGGGGACACACACATACACACACACACACACACACACACACACACGCGCACACACGGAAAGACATCCCATGTTCATGGATTGAAAAAAATCAATACTGTAGACTGATTCCTAAGTATTTCATTTATTTTCAATGCTATTGTGAAAGGTATGATTCTCCTAATTTCTCTCTCAATGGGTTTGTTATTTGTGTACAGTAATGTTATTGATTTTTAAGTGTTGACTTTGTATCCGGCTATGCAACTGAATTTGTTTACTAAATCTAGAAGTCCCTTGGTGGAGTTTTTGGGCTCTTTTACATAGAGTATCATGTCATTCACAAATAATGATAATTTAACTTCTTCCTTTCCTATCTTTATTCCTTTTCTTTCTTTCTCTTGTCTAATTGCTCTGGATAATGTTTCCAGAACTATGTTGAATAGGACTGGTGACAGTGGACATCCTTGTCTTGTTCCTGATTTTTTTAGTGAAATCTTTGAATTTTTCACCATTTAGTATGATGTTGGCTGTTGGTTTGTCACAGATGGCTTTTATCAGCTTGAGATAAAGACCACCTATTCCAATTTTCTGTAGGGTATTTTTTTTTTAATCATGAATGGGTGTTGGACCTTGTCAGATGCTTCTTCTGCATCCATTGATATGATCATGTGATTTTTGTCCTTGGCTCTGTTGATATGGTGTGTTACTTTTACTGATTTGCATATGTTGAAACATTCCTGCATCCCTAGGATGAATCCTACTTAGTTATGGTGTATAATCTTTATGATTTGCTGCATTCTACTTGCTAATATCTTATGGAGGATTTCTGCATCTATGCTCATTAGGGAGATTGGCCTGTGGTTCTCTATTTTGGTTGGATCCTTCTTTGGTTTTGGTATCAGGGTAATGTCTGCTTCCAGGAATGACTTTGGGAATATTACAGTGCTCTGTAAAATGAAATTAAGGAGGATATCAGAAAATGGAAAGATACCCTTTGCTCTTGAGTAGAAAGGACCAATATAGTGAAAATGGCTATGCTCCCAAAATTGTTATACAGATTTAATGCAATCCTGATCAAAATAGCAACAGTATACCTCACAGAATTAGAGAAAACAATCCTAAAATTCATTTGGAACCAGAAGAGACCTAGAATAGCAAAAACAATTCTGGGTAACAAACTTGAAATTACACTAAAAAGCTACTGTGATAAAAACACCATTATACTGGCAAAAACAAATAAACCAACAAAAACAAAACAAAACAAAACAAAACAAAACAAAACAAAAAAACAACAGGCCCCAGGCTCAACAGAAAGGAATACAAGATGTAGAAGCAACTCCAAACACTCAGCTACCTTATTTTTTTTTATTTTTATTTTAATGGTACATTTTAGATGTACATAGAGATAACATTCATCATAGGGGATTTGTACCTGTACATGACATTATCTTTTTGCTTCTTTTTTTCCCATTCCCCTCCCCTCACCCCCTCCTCCTTCCCTATCTACAAAAGCTTTGTTTCTATTTTTTCCTTCCATTTCTTATTTCTCCTGTCCTCTGTTCCATTCCCCCTCCCTTGTTCCCTTTCTCATTTGGACATTTTCTTCCCTTTCCCAATATAATACATTTTAGTCTTTATTTACACTTTCAGCTTCTCACACCAGAGAAACAATGTGCTATTTAAACATGTGTGTCCGATTTATTTCACTTAAGAGTATGGTCTCAAGATGCATCCATTTACCTAGGAATATCTCAAGCTTATCGTTCTTTATGGCAGAGTAGTACTCCATTGTATAAAAGAACCACATTTTCTTTATCCATTCTGCTGTTGATGACCATTTGGGCTGTTTCCAAGATTTAGCTATTACAAACTGTGCTGCTATAAACATGGGTGTGCATATATCCCTGTGGTATAATGATTTTAATTCTTTCGGGAAGATACCAAGAAATGGAATAGCTGGGTCAAATGGAATCTCTAGTCCTAGTTCCCTGAGGAATCTCCACACTGATTTCCATAGTGGTTGCACCAGTCAGCTACCTTATTTTTGACAAAGAGGCCAGACACCTTCACTAAAAGAAAGATAGCCTCTTTAATAAATGGTGCTGGAAAAACTGGCTTTCTACATGCCAAAGACTAAAACTAAACCCATGTCTCTTATCATACACTAAACTAAAATTGAAATGCATCAAAGATCTAAATACTAAAACAGAAATACTAAATCTGCTGGAAGGTAGAATAGATAGAATTCTTGAAGACATAGGCATAGGCAAAGACTTTGTGAACAAAACCCTGATTGCACAGGAAGTATGACAAAGAACAACTGGGATCTCATTTTATTAAAAAGCTTTTGCACAGCAAAAGAAACCACCAACTGAATGAAGACACAACCCACAGAGTGGGAAAGAAATCCTTGCCAACTGTTCCTCAGACAAAGGTCTAGCATCTAGAATATATAAAGAACTTTAAAGAATCAGACACTCCAAATTTAAAGACCCAATCCAAAAATGGATATCGGAAATGAATAGAAGATACTTCTCAAATAAAGACATACAAACAGCAAATAAATATATGAAAAAATGTTCAACATCCTTGGTCATTCAAGAGATGCAAATTAAAACAGCGCTGAGATCCCATCTCACTCCAGAAAGAATGGCTATTATCAACCAGTAACAAATGCTGGTGGGGCTGTGTTGAAAAGGAACCCTCCTCTACTCTTGATGAGAGTGTAGACTCGTGTACCACTGTGGAAATCAGTGTGGAGATTCCTCAAAAAGCTAAAACTAGACATTCCATTTGACCCAGCTATTCCTCTCATTGGTAGCTTTCTGAAATAATTAAAAGCATCATACTACAGCACATACCTTATGCATACCCACATTATAGAATAACAGTTCATAACAGCTAAATCTTGGAAACAGCCCAAATGCCCATCAACTGATGAATGGATAAAGAAGATGTGTTTTTTAATACAATGGAGCACTACTCAGCAATAAAGAATGATAAACTCGAGATATTTCTAAATAAATGGATGCAATACACCTTGAGATTATACTCTTAAGTGAAATAAATCAGACACACATGAGTAAATATTGCATTGTTTCTCTGGTTGTGAGAAACTGGAAGTGTAAATAAGGACCAAAATGTATAATAGGTATTGTGAAACAGAAAGAAAATATTCAAGTGGGAAGGGGAACCAGGGAGGGGTAAGGGAGAAAAGAAGCAAGAGAAAAAAATAAGAGAAAAGAAGGAAAAATGGAAACAAAGCTTTTGTAAATCAGCAGGGGGAAAGGGGATGAAAGGAGAGGAGGGGAAAGGGGAAAAAAAGAAGGATGAAGATATATTACACACATGTACAAATTCCCTATGATTAATGCAATCACTATGTATATCTACAATGTACCAATAAAATTAATTATTGAAAAATAACGAAATAAATCAATACTCTAAGTGTATCAATGCTACATAATCTAGAGATTCAATGTAGTCCCTATCAAAATACCAAAGATAGTCTTCAAAGAGAAAACACATTACTAAAACTGGCAGTGAACCACTAAAGATCTTACAAAAGCAATCTTGCACTAAAGACCTTGCACTAAAGACCTAAGCAAAAGCACTCTTGACCATAAAGAAAAACTACAGAGTATTTTGAGGCATAAAAACAGATACATACTCCTCAAAAAAGATCCATATCATCTGTCTATCCACTACTAGGCATGCATTCAAAGCAACAGAAATGAGTGTGATGAAGATATATCTGCACTCACGTGTTTATTGCAACAATATTTAAGATATCCAAGATACAGAATCAAACTGGGGTTCCACTGATAGATAAATGGATGAAAATAATGTGACATATATACAAAATGGAACATTTTTCCATCATTATATAGAGAATGAAATTTTGTCTATTGCAGCCACATAGATGGAACTGAAGGGCCTTTTGTTAAGTGAAATAAATCAAGCATAGAAATACAAGTGTAGCATGTAGTTATTTATATGCGGAAGCTAATAAATGGATTTCATGTAAGTAGAGAACAGAAGAGACCAGAGCCTGGGAAGGGTGGCAAGAAAAGAAGGGAATGATGGGGAGAACATGGTTAACGGGTACAGGGGTACAGTTGTATAGAAGGAATAGCTTATGTTTAGCACTAGTGCAGAAGTGATAACACAAAGAAATGTTAGCAGCACAAAGAAATTATAAATGTCAGAGGTTATGATATGCCAATCAGGTCAATCTGATCATTACACTTTGTATTACCTGTATGGAAATGTCACATTGAACCCCAGCAGTATGTACAATTACTATGTTCAGGAAAAAAGAAAAGAAAAGAAAAAAAAAAAAGCAAAGGTACAGAGAATGGCATAAAAAGCCAGTATCCAAGAAATTATGATTGACTTACCCATAAATATCATGTAAACTAGTCCAAGTAATTCTACTACAGCAATGATAACCAAACCTAAAATTAAAATATGGCCATGCACTGCTACGCATGCTGTAAAAAACAAATGAAATCTTACATTAGAAATGCCTATAAAATAACTGAACTTTTAAAAGTAATGAACAACAGTTGTAATAAGATCAAGTTTTAAGGAGAGTAATTCTTGTTCTAATGATAAAGAAATATAAGTTATCTACATTTGTTCATTATTATTAACTCAGTGGAATAACTTTAAATTATTGAAAGAAAAAATTCCCTCCTTTGCATAGCATACCTTATCATATCAAGACTGATGAAAGTGCTGTGTAAAGTTTAATGAATGAATTGGAGATGGATTATTTTAAAAGTTTATCTACAAATGGAGCCATCCAGTTTTGCAGCCAGAAAAATCAACCCACAAGCCATATACAGGGAATATTCCTGAACCAGTGTGGAAAACATCATTCCTACTTGGGGGTAAGGTGAGAAGGCAAAATGAAAAGTTCACCATACCAAATTCTGGTAAGTTAATGGATAAACAAGAATTGTCATTTGTTGTTGGTAGGGATGCAAAATGGTGCAGCTGTTTTGACACAGAGAGTATCGGAGAGTTTATTATAAAACTAACCTTACCTTTCACATACAACTCAGAAACTACAAATCTTGGTGTTCATCCAAATGAAGCTGAAAATTTATGTCCACATAAAAACATGAACACATTTACATAACTTTGATTTAAAGTTACAAAAAACTGAAAGCAACCAAAATGTACCTCAGTAGGTGAAAGTGTAAAGAAACTGTGGTACATCCACACAACAGATTAAACTCAACATTAAATAGCAATGAACTATCAAGTTAGGAAAAAACACGGGGAAAATGTAGATGCTCATTTCTAAGTGAAAGAAACCCATATGAGAATGCCTCACACTGTATGATCTAACTCTAAGACAGTCCAGAAAATGCAAAAGTAAGGAGATAATGAAGTTTAAGGTTGTCAGAGGTTTGGAGGAAGAGAGGGAGAACTTATTCTGTATGATGCTGTAATGGTGGGTATATGTCACTGCACACTTGGCAAGCCTGTCAGGACATATAGTACCCAGAGTGAGCCCTAATGTGAACAGACTCTGGGCGACAATGATGTGTCAGTGTTGGTTCATCAACTGTAATGAAGGTACCACTTTGCGAGGATGTTGAGGGAAATTAGTTGTGTGGAGTACATGGATGGGCTGGAAGTAGATGGGAACTCTGTACTTTGGACTCAATTGTACTATGAATCTAAAACTGCACTTTAAAAAGCTTATTTTTACACTACTTTGTCCTTATTTACAGTTATGGTTTCTCATATCAGAGAAACAATTCGATGTGTGCTCATGAGTGTCTGATTTATTTCACTTAATAGTATATTCTCAAGGAACATCCATTTACATACAAATGACTCTAGTTTATCCTTCTTTATGGCAGTGTAGTACTCCATTGTGTAGAAAAACCACATCTTCTTTAGCCATTCATTGGTCGTTGGGCATTTGCACTGCTATAAACATGGTTGTGCATATATCTCTGTGGTATGATGATTTTAACTCTTCTGGAATTTATATAAAAGGAAGATAATATACAAAGGAGAGGAGTACTAGAAAGAGGGAAGGGGAAAGCAGGAAGGGAAAAAACGGTAAGAAAGGGGAAAGGGAAATCATGGAGAATTGTGAATAAACCTGCTGTAAATAGGGATGGAGGGTACAGAAGGGAGGAGGGGGGAGAGGGGAGAGAACCGAGAGGCACCATGTACAGGTACAAAACAAACATGATAAATGTGATCAATATATGTACAATGTACCAATACATGTTCTTGGTTAAAAAATAAATAAATAAATAAAAAGTTTATTTTTTTTAAAGGAAGAAAGAAAAAGAGTTCTGTCCAGGAGAAATCCAAATTAGGACTACAGAATAATGTTACTCTTACCAGAGGCACAAAGATACAGTCCAACTATACCAAGTATATAGCCCAGCAACTGAATGCCTGATAATGTGGTAACAACATAGGTGGTGATCCCAGTACCTGAGCAATGGCAAAAGACATAACACAAGTGTGTTGAGAGTACTGATGACATAATCACTCCTACTTGCATTTGGTGCAGTCAAGAGTAAAATCCCATGACCACGGATAGACTCTACAGTTGTTTGTCAGACACTAGATGGTTTTCCAGTGATCTAATCCTTTCACCCAAGTGTCAGATCCAGATTCACACATTTAGAAGCCTTTTATTGTCAGTCATCTGAGCAGAAGTGGCACTCTTTATCGAAAATCTTAGAGCAATGGTGTGCCTTTTACGGTAAGAATGGCTTCTCCACAGGCACAGAAGATTGCTCTAGTGCAGAAAAAATCATCATGCAAGCTGTGATTGTACACATCATGACTCCTATGTTGTGCATTTAGAACATCAGTGATTTTAGAATGAATCATTACCTTTTCAATGTATAGCTCTAAGACTCAATAATAAATGGGGCTTTTTAATAATCATAACAAAATATGTTAATGATTCAGTGTGAAAACATCAAGAAAATGATAATGATTATAGTTAGGATAGTCCTACTATCTTATAAGACTCTCTTGTCAAGTTTTGCCAATTATATAAAGTATGTTTCCACTATTTGTGATTTATAACTTCATCTTGTAGAACTCATTTTTCATGCAGACACTTGGCAAACAAAGAGAAAGTGTGTGTTCATAACGCCAAAAAATAAATAAATAAACAAACAAAAACAGAAACAAACCCTGTAGTCAGAATGTGAGGGTAATACTTAAGTTATTATAAGGCATAATTTAAAATTATGATGACTGGCATCAAGTACAGATTGAGCATCTCTAATCGGAAAATCTGAAATCTGATGCTCAAAAGTATTGGATTTTGGATTTTCAAATTAGTGATGCTTAGCAAGTAAAGTCTCTGAAAGTATTTCAAAATCTGAAAAACTCTAAAATGTGAAGTACTTTTGGTCCTAAGTATGTCATAAGGGATACACAACCTGTATATACGAGAATCACTTTTTGCAAAATGATTTACAAATGTTTTGAAAACCTAACAATCTTAAAATTCATGTGCATGGGAAAATGTCACTAAGAACAGCATGGAAAATCTTTTAATAAATGAACACTTATTGAGTTATAAAAAATACAAGAATATTTTCACTAAGACTGTTGTTTTTAAAATGAAAAGATAGGCAAAATCATGCTGAAACATCAGATACTCACCTGCAGTAAAACTATAGAACTGAAGTAATACTAAAATCACTAAAGGACTTACAAGGAAATGAAGTCCATAAACTTTCCTTTTTGAATATTCACCTGTTAATAAATAAATATGTTTAAAATATTTCCTACTCACCTCTTGCTCTTTGGAAAGTTAATTAATTTACTAAGTGCATTAATTTCAATACTTTGCTCATAAACTGAAAGATTTAATAATATTTCCCCCCACAATTCCCACCAAATGAGTAAACATTTTCTTATTATTTAACACCAAATTTAAGAATCTAAATCTCAACATTTAAGTCTCATCGTGGAGTCCTTGAATTAACTCTACTTCCTGCTTCACCACCTTACTAAATTCCACATTAGAAACTTTATAATCATCATTTACCTATCCTTCATATGATATATTCATTCAGTTTGTCCCAAAGCCAAATCAATTGTTCTTTCAAATTGTCTTCTGCATTCCTCTACTCCCCACATGCTTACTAACTCTAGATTCAAATAGAGCTGTCAAATTTATGTCCTAAATAGCATACCTACATGGCAGTCCCCTGAAGAAACCACAGTGGTTTCTTCAATCCATCCCTTTGAGTCCCAGCCTGTCTTTGCGACCCTTCTCCACGTGCTCCCTGTCCTTATTTCCCACTCATACTTCCATCACCTGGATGTAACTGCTACTTTTACATTTGGCCAATGAAGTTTGCCTCTATAGTGGGCTTAATGGTGGCCCTAACAATATTTCCATCTCCCAGACTCTAGAACCTATAAATATTACCCTATATGGCAAAAGAATGAAATCAGCCAATAACAAATGCTGGAGGTGCTGTGGTGAAAAAGGAACCCTTCTGCACTGTTGGTAGGAATGTAGACTGGCACAACCACTGGAAATCAGTGTGGAGATTCCTCAAAAAACTAGGACGAGAAGTTCCATTTGACCCAGCTATTCCCCTTCTTGATATCTTCCCAAAAGAATTAAAAGCATCATACCACAGTGTTATATGTACACCCACGTTTATAGTGGCACAGTTTGTGATAGCTAGATCTTGGAAACAGCCCTAATGCCCGTCAACCCATGAATGGATAAAGAAAATGTGTTTTTTTTGTATACAATGGAGTACTACTCTGCTATAAAGAATGATAAGCTTGAGATATTTATAGGTAAATGGATACATCTTGAGACCATACTCTCAAATGAAATAAATTGGGAACACATGTTTAAATACCACAGTGATTCTCTGGAGTGAGAAACTGAAAGTGTAAATATATTATATTGGGAAAGGGAAGAAATTGTTCAAACTGGAAGGGAAATAGGGGAGGAGGGGGAAGGAATAGAGGGACAAGAAAAAAAGAATAGAAGGAAAAAGTGGAAAGAAAGATTTTGTAAATAAGGAGGGGAGGAAGGGTTAAAGGGAGGGGAGGGGAATGGGCAAAAAAGAAGCAGCAAGATATATCATGTAGAGGTACAAATCCCTTATGATGAATGTTATCATTATGTATATATAAAATATAACATTAAAATAAAATTTAAAAAAAAGAAGAGTGAGTTACATTACATGGCAAAAGATATAATTAAGGATCTTGAAGGAGGAGCTTATCCCAGATTATATGACTGGGGCCTCATCCCAATGACATGTGTCCTCGTAAGTGACAGCCAGAGGGAGATTTGACACAGACATACAGAGGAAGAGACAGAGGTGAGGATGTGGCAGTGAGACTGGAGCTATACTGTCAGAAGCCAAGGCATGCTGAGGACTGCTGGCAAATACCAGAAACTAGAAGAGGCAAAGAATGGATCCTCCGAGTTGGCCCTGATGATACCCTGACTTCAGACACAGGGCCTCCACAAACAGGAGGAGATTTTTGGTTGTTTGTAGCCATTCCATTTGCCTACTTGTAACTGGTTACAAACAGCCCTAGGAAACTACCCTCCTCACTCCCCAGTCCTGACCTTGAATGCCTTCCTTAAGTCAACCTTGCATTCCCTCATAGTAACTGTACATCTTACCTGGGGTGAAAGGAAGGACTCCAGTGATGACAATTATGATGAGCAGTAGTCCATCAACTGACATAATAATAATTTTCTTATCCATAAGATTGGGTTTATATTTAAACACTTAAAAAAATAAAGAATTACATGAGCTCAACCACCAAGAGAAGCCATTTCTGTAATATAAGGTGCAGAATCAAACTGATCACTTTAGCTGAATAACCCCTGAGGAAGAACTCCTTCATTTTGTCAGTTCACCTCACATCTTTTTCATAAGCCAGTAAATAAACAGCCATAAGGCAGTAGCAATGTGGACACCAAATATTAGTCTGAATATTATATGTAACCATATAAAGTTACATACATTGGGCTTTCTTAATTGAGACATGGCTAACATTTTGGGTAAGATAAAGTTTTTGTCTGGAGCTGCTCTGTTCATTACAGAATGCTGAGCAGAATTCTTGGACTCTACATTATAAGATGCCAGTATTAGTTCTCCAGTTATATGAATCAAAGTATCTTTAGGTATTGTCAATGTCCCCTCATGAGCAAAATCACCCTAGACTGATGGCACAACACTGACAAACCTAATGCTGACAGGAAATCACTAGACAATTAGCAATACTGAGAAAAAGAACACTATGCTTCACCTTATATAAAATCAGCAGAATATCTGAAGATACGGATATTTTGTTTCAAAAAAGATGATAGAAATAAATTTCCTATCAAAGCTTTGTGTGGCTAGTATTTTGAATACAAACGAAAGGATGTCCAGTAGACTAATTGCCTTGTTCCAAATGACTACGTTCTTGTGGAAGGTTTCACAATTTCAGAATATACACAGCAAGTTTGGGTGTCTGGATTTATAAAGGGCCAAGAGAGCAGCAGGTACAATTTGTAAGATTAAAGTGCTGAGCTATAGGTTTGCTCAGTTCTTCTGTCATGATTTAGATCTAGAATGTCTTCCATCGCCTCTTATGTTTAGAGGTTTGGCTTTTGGAGATGATTGGATCATGGGTTCTATACTCTGTGGATTCCACCGGTGAATCCATAGCTGAGTGCGGTCTTAGGAGGTGGGGCCCCGTTGGAAGAGGTGGATTGTTGGGGCCATGACTTGGAATGGTTTATCTCTCTCCCTGGCTTCTCCCTGGCTCTTCCCTTCTCCCTCTGCTTCCTGGATGTTATGGATGTGAGGAGCAGCTCTCATCTACCATGTGGTTTCTGTGTTGGACCTGCCTAACCATGAACTGAAACTTCTAAAACTTCGAATCAAAATAAACCTCTACTCCTTTAATTTGTGAGTGTCAGGTATCATGCCTACCAATAGGAAAGTGACTAAGACACCTTCTTGCAATAAAGTCAGTGCAAAACCCATGATTTAATAACAGAATGTGGTCATTATGTAGACAGGACCAAGGGAGAACACTGAAAGTTCAAGATTATCAAATAGAATTCATATTAAACTTAGTAACAAAGGCCTATTTTTAGAGCCCATCAGTCAGGTCACAGAATGATTCTTTGTAATAATGTTTATTGGAAAAATATTTTACCTTATGGGATAGAAGATGCCAGTGCAATTTAGTAAAAGTCCTCACTCCTTTGGGAAGATCTTTCCTAACCAATGAAGAAATTGCTTTCTCCAATACTTCTTTTAAATGTGCTTTCATGGCCTAATTACTTTCATTATTAAGCTAGGCCTCAAGTCTGGACTTCAGGACTTAATAGGACCTTAAGGCCATTTTGTCAGAGAATTATTTTCCTTGAATTTTCAACAACGATTTCCACGGGAACACCTAGCAAAATAGCTGTGAGCTAACCAAAATCCTTTTGAAATGAAATGAATGATGCTTAGAATACATAATTTGAAATAAATTAATAGCAGTCCTCACATCCTGTGGTTCTGATACACATGTGTGGTTTACTTAAGTAACATAAATCCCCCAAAATATAGTTTAAATTTTAATAACATCAGTAGATGAACTGAGTACATACAGAACAAAATTCACCACTATCTCTTCAGTTCACAAATCACCACATAAACAGCAGACATGCATCACAATTTGTGACCAGTCCTGTCACTTCTTTTGAAGGCCACTAGGGACTGGTCACTGCGTGTCTGTTATCTGGTTAACATACATGCATAAGCGTGCAGTTGCGCAGCTCCCCTCATCACCCAGTGACAAACCCACACACATTTTATACTGCTTACCAAAAGAGGAAACTGGGCAAGTAAGATGAATGGAAAGTGAGGATGCAGAATGTGAAATGTGAAGAGAGCACAGGGGAGTGGCAGAAGCAGCAGCTGACTGTGGGGACCCAACACAATCCACATAGGAGCCTCCTGAGACGCAGTCAGAGGAACCAGTGAAGGTGAACTCACTGGCACAAATGAGGAAAATGAGGAGGATGTGACAAAAAGAATGAGATGTTTCAGAGGACGTCACCCTGGCAAAACAGAATAAAACCAACAGTAACAAAAAAAATTTTTTAAAAGAAGTTTTCAGAGATATTTCATAACATTGAAAGTGCAAAGTAAAACATTTGGAAACTGAGGCAAACTTAGAAAGAAGAATGACAGTTCACCAAGGCATGGAGAAGAACAGAAACAGAAACAGAATTAGAAAATTCTCAAAAAGAATTCAAGATGGGGAACAGTACAATGTAGTGGTGACCAGCACTGTTCAAATCTCAGGACTTCCAAGAAACAAGAAGCAACTATGTGCAAATTGCCTAGATTTCTTATTTACAAAACAGAAATAACAACACCCAGAGTTCCTGGAAGAAACACACGTGATTTGAAATGTAGGGTCCTTTGCACAGTGCCATCCTACAGAGCAAGAGCGCCACGAGTATTCAGCTGCTGTTATCATCAATACCTTTAAAAGCGAGGTCAGGCTGGCTGACTCCTCCTCTTTGCAAACACACACACAACATACTTGTTTAAGATGAGCCAAAATAAAAATAAATTCCACCAAAATGTTCCTTTGGGTTTATAAACCTATCCCTTAAAACATAACTGGGGGAAAAAAAGGACAAAAATAAATATTTGCACTCACTAACCCGGAAATAAAATTCAAAACAACCTGTGTTTTCACCCATCAAACTAGCAAAGATTTCAGAATGATACCAGTGTCAGAAATGTGAGGTGGAAAGTAAGTATTTTCCTCTGCAGTGGTAGTACCAGATACAAAGGTCCTAGAACACTTTTTGGAATGGATATTTAGTACCTTAAAATAGCTACACTTCTAGGCCCACACACCATTAACAGAATTACTTTCATAGTATCAAAACATTTGGAAACAACCTTAATACCAGTCATGATGAAAGTTCTGTAAATTATAGCACATTCATAGAAGTAGAGCACCAGGTAGCTGAAGCAAAATTTCTGTCAACATGGGGAAAATAAATCAGGATGTGCAAGTATATAAGATGGCTGACAAAAAACAAAGACAGAAAGGGAAGTAGCAAACTCAATAGAATACACAATCACATTTCTAAATTTGAGAACTGTAGGTATTTTTTTTCTATAATTTCTTATATTGTACAGGGTGTTCTAAATGATGTGAACTAGGTATGTGGTACATGCCTATAATCCTCTGGGAGGCTGAAGTAGAAGGATGCAACTTTGATCTTAGCCTGAGCTACACAAAGATTTAACAAGACCCTATCTCAACATTAAAAAGAAAGGGCGGGGGTGTGGCTCAGTGTGATGACCCCTCCCATGGTCAATATCCAGTTCAGCCAAAAAAAATTGTTATATACAGCCAGTCTGTGATTGTTACAAACAGCCAATATGTATGATTTCTGTATTCATACATTCAATCCACTGAGAATCAAAAATGTTAAAATTAAAAGTTATGTACTGAACATGTGCAGACTTTAATCTTGTCATTATGCCTAAACAGTACAACTATTTGCCTACCATTTGTAGTGTATGAGTTACTATAAATAATCTAGAGATGATTCAAACTATACAGGAAGATGTGCATAAGTTATATGTAAATACTGTGCAATTTATGTAAGTAAATTTATGTATGCTGCTTTCTCTAACATCAGTGATGACAGAGTAGGTCCTGAATCTGTACCACATTCCTTCTCTTGAAATAAAAGGTTTACTAAAATTCTAAGGTAATTTCCAAAAGAAGTCTAGACACTGTCTTGAAATGTCTTGCCACCATCAGCCTTTCGTTCTTTCTTTTCTCCTTTTAGACACAAACTGAGAACATCTCTGAGATCCCTAAGCATTTCTGAGTGCTATACGTTGGGAAAAATTCTTAAAATATATAATCCATAACCTTTCTTCCATTTTTACTGAGCATACATACAGCTTAAACTTCAGAGGAAAAGTGAAATTCATGAAATATACAACAGGCTGATCTACTGCAATATTTGTCTAGCTTTCATTTTTCTAAAGGTTGCAGAATAAATTAAATCATCAGTATGTACTTCTTGCCTGTACAGATGTTTAGAGGTCTTTAATGACTATCTCAGGGTATTGTAGGGAAAGCAAGGATAAGTCTTCTACTTTAAAAGTTTAGACAAACAACAAACAACTGAACTTCCCTAATTTAATAAATTTCTTTCACCAAATTGGTATGTAAATGTGGCTGAGTTTAAACATTTACCACAACGCATATAACCTATTTACCTTGTAATGACAATTCTATGTTGATGGTAAGTCTGATACAGCATCAAGATTTGCCCTCAGAGGTTTGGTTACATGATTATCACAGCAAAGTGAGACCAAAGAACACAGCTCTCCTGGGGCTGCTCCCTTCGGGGCTGCAGAACTGCACACTGAGGATGAGAAAACCTGGTACAAACAGGGCTTTTCCAAGGATGAACAGAGGTCTACAGAGTCCACACTGAGAGAAGGAAGAGGGCAAAATCCTAATGTTCTAGAGTACAACATTCTTTCTTAACATAATGTAACCTGTGACCAGCTGTTTACCAAACAAAATGGTGTGTGTGTAAATGCACTCAAATATGAAAATACTACATGAGTTTAAAGTGTTATCACTAGTAGTCCCACCAGTCATTCTTAAGAGATTAAAAAGCAAAAACAACAAAAAGAACACATTCTTAGGAATTAGAGGTGAATTATAGCAAAATATAGGGATAATATATACTTCAAGAAGACTATTAATATTCAAACTGTATATTTTTATTAGTCACAACAACTTAGTTAAAAAATAGTATTGCCATTCCTCTTTGTAACAATTTTGTCACTAAAACATACATGAAAAATGAAAATACTTACTTATAAATCCAAGCCGTCCCCAGAATAGAAGTATAGACACAATTGGGAAAGTAACAATGAGAATATATTCATTTGAAGAAAACCATGAAGCTTAAAAGAAAGAAAACAGAAGAAAAATCACAATTAGTATTTATTATAATCACTTTAAATCCTACTGATGGTCTAAAATATATATAATTTATTATGCAGCAGGAGGATAAAAATAACTAAAGCTGTGGTTTTAATGTATATACAAACATACACATGTAAATATAAACCAAATTTTATTTATTTTACAAATTCCATTTAGGAAACAAAAAGCTACATTTACTTAAGTGTTTCCCACCACTTTTCTATTTTATCTTCCATAAGGAAGAAGCCAGCACAGCACAGCACAGCAGCTGAGAGTAGAGCTCTACAGCCACACTATCTGGATTTGCAACCCAAACCTATCAACCCGTACAGCTTTGCACAGTGTCTAAACACCTTCATTTTTCAGTATCCTCAGTTGTTAGGCATGAATGACCCAGGAACTACCCCTCAAAGGACTGTTGTGACTGTTAACAAAGTTAATATATGCAAAGGTTAACGATTACCAAGTGCTCAGTTCCCAATTGACTAACTACAATTGTTATTGTGTGTTTGTATGTTGGGTCCCTAAAGTGCCTAGAATTTAACTTCAGGTAATGATGAAGCACACCTGTAAAGCCTGTCTTGGGAGACCTAAGTGGCAGAGCCCTTTGTACCACTATGTGTCCTCCCCTGACTGTGACCGAGACAAAGACACGTGAGCCTGCCTTTTCTCAAACTGACTCTGGACTACAAGACTTATTCTTGACTAATTATACTTCAAAAGGATCATTTATATGTAAACCTGATGGGCTTTAGGTTATTAAGACAGCTATTATGAAGTGGGTCACATGTTACTTACATGATGAAAATATATCCACGTATCCTATATAAAGGTAATTGAGATATTAAGACTTCAAGTAAGATTTGTTGAGAATTTTTAATACCAAGTTTAATTGCATTTTATTCACCCCGAAGACCATAATTTTAGGTATAGAGTTTTTCTCTAACAATAAAGCCAAGGAATTGCATTGAGAGCATCCAGAGCTTGCTCGGGGAAAGGTGGCAGGAAATGGATATATAGTCTGAAGAATGATTGTGAATACTACCCCAGGCAAGCACTGACATTCCTCTGAAACTAATATCATTCATTTGAATCCTCCAATGCTCTGTTCCTCTCTATCAGCCTGTGAGAATCATCATGGGTCCACTTCATAATGATAACCATTTATTTCTTCCATTATATTTATAATGTTAAACATTGGTAAAATGCTTAAAGTGATCCCAAGAATTCAACAACCATATAAATTCTATCGTGGACATCCTAGTTTTTCAGAATCTAATGCCTTCTGTATAGCAGAGACATTTTTAAGTTGATAGTTGAAGGTTCTTGTTATGGTTTATGTCTAGATGTCCTCCCAAATCCTCATATGCTCATAGGAAGGGCTTTGGGGAGGTGACTGGATCATGAGGTATGGTACTCATTAGTGGATCACTGGATTATTTACAGTTCTATTGTGCAATAAAATGTCAGAATTTATTTCTCTTTTCAAAATCTGTAATTTAGTACCAGTTGAACAACCGTTCCATGCTGCCCCATAGTTTCCCCAGACTCTGATAACAATTATCCTACTTTCATCTTCTATTTTAGATTCCACAAAAGAGTGAAATCATGCAATATCTGTCTCTCTACTCCTGTCTTATTTCACTTAACATAGACCACTATATCCATCCATTTTGTTGTAAATCACTACATTTCATCACTTTCACATGGCTGAATAGTATTCCAGTGGGTATATAGAGTGTATTTTTCTTTTTTTTTTTTTTTGGTTATAATATTCTTTTATTTTTTCTATTTTTTTCTTTTTTTACTAGTACATGTTTGTAATACATAATGATTACTTCCTCATGGTGGGTTAGTACACGTACATAACACATCTTAATTATTTTTTCATCCCTTTCTCCTTCCCTCCCTCCATCTCTTGGTCCTCTTCCCTTTAGCAAAAGACCTATCTTCCTATTTCCCATTATATTTCTTTTATATTGCTCTTTATTTATATTCTGAGTTTCTCATTCATTCATCGACTGCTGATACGTAGGTTGGTTCTGTGTCTTGGCTATTGTGAATAGTGCTGCA
Organism: Hystrix cristata; assembly: GCA_004026905.1. NCBI lineage: Eukaryota > Metazoa > Chordata > Mammalia > Rodentia > Hystricidae > Hystrix > Hystrix cristata. The sequence goes on along the minus strand of PVJO010015139.1, from coordinate 18,410 downwards.
ATGAATAAGAGAGTGCTCATGTCTCTTTGACATACTGATTTCCTGTCCTTTGGATAGAAACCCTGTATTATGATTGTTGGGTCATAGGGTAGAATTATTTTAAGTTTATTTTGGGGAAACTCCATACTATTTTCCATAATGGTTCTAATTTATATTCCTACCATGAATGTGTAAGGGTTACCCTTTGTTCAGCACTTTGTCTCTTTAATAATAGTCATTCTAATTGGAGTAGGATAATATCTTAGTGGAGCATTGTTTTTATTTCAGTGACGATTAGTGACACTAAAATTTTTTTCGTGTACCTGTAGGGTGTTTTGTACGTATAATATGTTTTGATTCTAAATGCAGGCTTTCAAGTAGAAAGCCAGAATGTACTTGAATATGGTTAAAGAAATCCCCTAGTACAGTAAGAAATAAAAACAGAAATTGTTTACTTGACTTAACTGCTTTGCACAACTCACCAACCCAGGTTTGTAAGAGAGGGCAGAGTCATGGTACTACAAACAAGGCTGAAGTCAATTCCGTTAAGTTGGTTCCCAGGTTCCTCCTTATTTTGGTCAAGGATAAAACACCAAATAGGAATTATCCATAACTTGATCTTTAACCTCCTGATTCTTTTCCACTTTCTTTGCCAAACACTGGAAAGGTACAAAACTAAACTAAACTAAAAAGAATGGGAAAGAGGCTCAAAAATTAAAGAAAGTACTTTTGGTGGCAGCAAACAGAATGCAGAGTAGAGGACCCCAAGAAGAATCACTCTAAGTAGGATAGTCATTAGACCAAAACTTTGAGAACCCCATAATATATAAATTAAAAAAAAAACAGTAAATAAGTTTTACTGTGATAAGTAGAAGAGGAAGTAAGAGAGAACTTATTTTAAATCCCTAACTAGTGCATCAGTATTTATTATTACTAGATGCTTTTTATTTCAAAAGTGTCCCTTGTCCCATGCTGTCCCCTTTAAAGGATCTCTTGTAGGGGGACAAATAAAAAGGAAGCCTTTATAGAAGTGTTATTGTCTTAGTCTGTTTCCTGTTGCTATAACTGAATACCCCAGACTAGGTTATTTATAAAATATAGAGGTTTATTTGGTTCATGGTTCTGGAGGCTGAGCTGTCCAAGAGTAGAGCACCAGCCTCTGCTACATGGTTCCTGGTGAGGGTCTTATACTTCATAACACAGCAGTAAGCCGAAGGGAAAACGGGCATGTGTGAGAAAGAAAGCACAAACCATGAACTTGCTTTACAACAATCCAATCCAACTAAACTACTCCTTTGAGAATTAACTCAGTTCCTCATGGTAGACATTAATCGATCTCAGTGACCAAACAACATTTAAAAATCTCCACTTCCTTCATGGCAATCAAGTTTCAATGTGAGTGTCCAATGAGATAGACCATATTCAAATCACAGCACTAACCAGAATGATATTTTAGTTCTACCGTTGTTTCTCCTTCTCTGCTTAATTCTGTTGCTTCACATGTGTAGTTTCCTACTTTAGCATCATCCTTATCCATGTGTAAAGAGGCATCTCCTTTTAGTAATTCCAAGATTTTTATTTTTGCACTTGAAAAATCATTGCTTGTACTGGATTTGTTTTGATATCCATCAAAGCTGAAAACAACTTTTCCTTTAAATATCCATTTTACATACAGTTCCTTTATATTATCTGTCACTAGGTTATTAATGTAACATGGGATGGTGACAGTTTCATTGCAATTGGTGCGATTTACAGATCTGATGTTTTTAAATAGTAGCTGTGTGGAACCTGGAAAAGAAACATAAGAATAGTTTATTAGTTGTAAAATTCTATACTACAAGTCTTAGGTATATCACAGATTTTTAATATAAAGAGTGATCGTTCAAAGCCTGGTGTGATGCAGTACGCCTGCAATCCCAGCACTCAGGAAGCTGAGGCAGGTGGATCACCATCACCATGAGTTCCAGGCCAACCTAGGATGCACAAGAGCCCTGTCTTCAAAAATATAACAAAATAAGAGAAATGGCTCACTTGTTTATTTATAAAAAGTAAATCAATGGGAAACACTAAAAGGTGAAAAACAGAAACAAATTTTTTAAATATTAACTTGCACATCTGATAGACAATAGAAATTTCCTTTATTCATTTGCTGCAATACAAAGTATACATTACTCTACAAAGTATGCAAATTGGGATAAATTCAGCAGTTGTCTTAGAACATGCATATACCATAACTAGCTTTGAAAATTCTGAAGTAATCATTTCTTTATACCGATACATGTTTTTATGGTTTATATCTGTATGTCTCTCCAAAGACTCCTGTGCTCATAGGTGGGGCTTTGGGGAGATGACTAGATCATGGGTGTGTGATACTGGATTAATCCACTGATGGGCTGATAGCTGGATGCGATGTTGGTGAGAATCTAAAGTTCTTCTAAATAGAACTTTCTAAACTGATATTAAATTTATTTTTACCTTTATATTGCATTTCAAAAGAAGTGGTCAGTTCTACTATATTTTAATACACAAAGTAAATGACCTGAACCAAACCTCATCTTTCTACTCTCTTGAAAGTCTTAGAATACTAATGAGAAAAACTTTCTCTGTGGCTACTTTTCTACAGCAAAATATGGACAACAATTGACATGTTGTATGCAACTCTTACAAAGGATTATACACAATTAAATGATATCATCTTACCCTTCATTTCCTTGAAGCTACAGAACAATTTCTAAATGAATTTTACAGGTATTCCTTCCTCCAAGTAAACATAAACCACTGAAAAAGCCAAGAAACACACTGATACTGCCAAAAGCAGACACTGGTAACGACTAGGGTATATTCCATCAACTTTTTTCAACTGCATAAAGTAGGAATAGCTGCCTTCTAAGTCTGTGTAAGCAGATGTAAGTGAAACAAAAGAGAAGGACCCAACACTTCCCCAAAGGTATTTTTATTCTGAGTTTGTTCCAGGGACTTGTAGATATTTGCTTTGCCTGCAGCAGGCTTCGGACATATCCCACATGATTCCACTCTGCAGCCTCTCTGGATGATTCTGTCCCTCTGTTCATGGCCCACTTTTTTCTTTTAAAAGGAACCTCCCCACCTCCTTAGAGGATTCAGCCTGTGCACTGTTCCCACTTATGCTATAGCAATAAGTCTTAGTAAAGCCTTTCCAGATGGCATATTCTTGCCTATTCATGTTTCTACCTTGAGTAGAGTGTACTGAGCTGGTATACTAAGAGCTGGTAACACCCAAGGCTGCTGGCTTTGGAAGCAACCAGCAGCCAGAGCTGATAACAATATAGGTTGCTGACAGGAAAGCCACCAGTGGTCAGTGATGGTAACACTGACAACTATTAGTAACAAAGTATAATAAAGGGCAATGGAGAATCATTCGGAGCCAAAAGCTCTAGTGACTGGAAGAGTTCTGAGGTCTGCTAGTAGGTACCGGCTCTAAGCATCAAAGGAGGAGGGCTAATAACACTAATTAACAGCTGTTAGCCACTGGCATTCAAAGCTCAGGGCTTATAACACCAAAAAAGCTACACATTGTCAACTCACGATTTGTTTAGAATTGAGCAAGAAGCTTCAGCTGATACATCACATCTTGGAAAAATCCATTAGAGGGCCCTGAAGAAAGGGGTTGACAATGGTGTGGTTGTCAGCGGGCTAAGGAACAAACCCATATCTGATTTCCATATTATGTGTGCCTAAGAATTCATACTACCCATGGACATGAACACTCATCGCTCAACTAAAATATATGACAAAGTCAGGAATCACAGTTGTCTTCCATATTCAGCCACTTATCAACTCTTTTACTTCAGTAGCCAGTTGACTTGTCCCTCAAAAAATCAAAGCACTAACAAATATAAGTAAAATATAAACTTTGACAATAGCTCATTCCTAGTATTTCTTCCTTTATAATTTAAAAAATCAAAGGCCTAGGATGTTATTATTCTAAGAAATTATTATTATTAAATATTCACTGAATTGAATGCAATGATATACAGTGAATATGACCTGGAAAATGGTAAAAACAAACAAAAAACTGAGTACTTTTTAGTACTCCATCTTAAGCAACGAAATTCCCTGTTCCTTGTTTACTGTCTAAGAGGATCAAAAATGAACACTAGATGACTTCATAGCTCTGTGGTAAACATCAAAGGAAAAAACTATACAGACGAACACTTCTTGACAGTTGCAAACAACACTATATTATAACATTCTAAGGCCATATTATGAAAACAAGACCATGTGGCATTTTAGCATCATAAACTGGACCCTATCTAATTGGTTCAAATGGTTATACTTCTAGGAATTTTCCATCTGAACCAGACTTGTGAGCATCCACAGCTCACCCCTTTCCAGGTCTCTACCTTCCTAGCTATCTGAGTATTAGGAAGCCCTTGGCAAAACCTGGGCTTTAAATTGCATTCTTTAAACCCTTGGAGTTTTGAATTATTTCCTGAGAGGGAAGCACTGAGGGGAGAAACTGTAGTGAGCAGGAAGAGAACAAATGGATGATGGCACTGGAATTACAAAGGAAGGCAAGTGTCAGAAAATAGGGTGAATACAATTGTATCAATAGATGTAGAAAAGGCCTTCAACAAAATCCAACACACCTTCCTGATAAAAACCCTGAAGAAAATAGGCATAGAAGGACCATACCTGAATATGATAAAGGCTATCTATGACAAACTAACAGCCAGCATCATACTAAATGGGGAAAAACTGAAAGCATTCCCCCTAAAATCAGGAACCAGGCAAGGATGTTCACTATCACCTCTGTTATTTAACATAGTACCTGAAACACTGTCCAGAGCAATTAGGCAAGAAGAAGAAATAAAAGGAATACATGTAGGAAAAGAAGAACTCAAATTATCACTATTCGCAGATGACATGATACTCTACATGGAAGACTCAAAGAACTCCACCAAAAAAACTCCTAGAATTAATAACCAACTTCAGCAAAGTAACAGGATATGAGATCAACATGCAAAAATCATTAGCATTTGTGTATACCAACAATGAACAGGATAAGAAGGAAATTGTGAAAACAATATCATTTACAGTTGCTTCAAGAAAAATGAAACACTTAGGAATTAACCTAACTAAAGAAGTGAAAGACCTCTACAAAGAAAACTATAGCACTCTGAAGAAAGAGATTGAGGAGGATACCAGAAAGTGGAAAGATGTCCCTTGCTCCTGGTTAGGCAGAATCAATATTGTTAAAATGGCCATACTTCCAAAACTGTTACACAGATTCAACACCGTTCTAATCAAAATACAAACAGCATATTCCACAGATCTAGAGAAAACAATCCTAAAATTTATATGGAAACAGAAGAAACCTCGAATACCAAAAGCAATACTGAGCAATAAAACCAAAGCAGGTGGTATAGCAATCCCAGACTTCAAGCTATACTACAAGGCAATGGTAATAAAAATGTCTGGTATTGGAACAAAGATAGACATGTAGACCGATGGAACAGAATCGAGGACACAGAAACTTATCCAGACATACTCAAATATATGATCTTTGACAAAGGATCCAAAAACATACACTGGAGGAAAGATAGCCTATTCAACAAATGGAATTGGGAAAACTGGTTGTCCGCTTGTAGAAGAATGAAACTAGACCCGTATCTCTCACCATATACTAAATTAAAATCAAAGTGGATCAAAGTCTGAACATTAAGAGAGAAACAATAACACTTCTGGAAGACAAACTAGGTAAAACACTTGAAGCCATAATAGGAAAGGACTTCCTAAACAGAACCTCAGTTGCATAGGAAATAACAACAAGAATCAACAAATGGGACTACATTAGACTAAAGAGCTTCTGTACAGCAAAAGAGTCCATTAGGAGGGTGAAGAGAAAACCCACAGAATGGGAAAAAAATCTTTGCTATCTACTCCTCAGACAGAAGACTAATATCTAGAATACACAAAGAACTCAAAAAAGTCAAATTACCTAAAACCAATGACCCACTCAAGAAATGGGCCAGAGAAATGAACAGATACTTCACAGTGGAAGAAATACAAATCATCAACAAATATATGAAAAAATGTTCAATATCTATGGCTATTAGAGAAATGAAAATTAAAACAACTCTAAGATTACACCCTACCCCAGAAAGAATGGCAATCATTAGGAGTCAAACAATAAAAAATGCTGGCACGCTGTGGTGAAAAGGGAACCCTCCTACACTGTTGGTGGGAATGCAAGCTAGTACAACCATTATGGAAATCAGTATGGAAATTTCTCAAAAGCCTGAAAGTAGAAATCCCATATGACCCAGGCATTCTCCTACTAGGTATCTTCCTTGAAGCACTAAAGACATCATACTGCAGAGATACTTGCACAACAATGTTTATAGCAGCACAATTTGTAATAGCTAAATTCTGGAAGCAACCTGTATACCCATCAATAGATAACTGGATAAACAAAATGTGGTATCTATACATAATGGAATACTATTCAGCTATAAAGAATGACAAAGCAAAGTCATTTATAGGAAAATGGATAGACCTGGAAAATACAATGTTGAATGAAATAAATCAGACTTGCAAGCTTGAATACCATATGGTATCCCTCATTTGCGTGAGGCAAAATACAAACAAAAGAAAAGGGTAAACAATGGATACAAAAAGGCAAAGGGTTAGATGTAAGCTAATAGGCAAAGGGTCCAAGAGAACAAGAAGAGGACAAAGGAGGAGGGGAATGGGAATCCAGAGGAATAACGATATCTTAAAAACAAGAACCTAATAACCCAAACTTAAAACAGTGACATGTGCACTAAGTACTACACTAACTTTATGTAGTTGTGACTTCTACCATCTATGTGGTTGTTTACATTGCTCACTGTCATAAGCAAAAAGCACATTGTATTTTGGTCTGTAAGCTTGTGTAATGGCCTGTAAGTTTGTGTAATTTCGGATAAGTTTTAATAAAAATCTATTTAAAAAAAGAAAACAGAGTGAAAACTTTTGATGAATCTTGATTTTTTTTCATTGTCTAACGGATCCTTTGGAATTCTCTGATTCTGAAGGCATCTATACCTTCCAGTGATTGTGACTGGGTTATTTTATCATTTTGTAAGTTGTCCATAACTGACAGTAGTGCAGATGACTGGTGTCCAAGTAGGTACAAATTTTGTTTTGCTACTGATTTCCACCTGGTGAAAGAGGATTAAAAAAAAATCGAATTTTACTGACAAGTATGTCCACCAATTTTGCATCTATTAGTAAATTAATTTCAACATTTCACTTGCTTACAAATGTATATTCTCTTCCAGTTTTCTTTTAATTGCATTTCTTCTTCAGGCTGGCTTGCTTTTAAATTAATGAGTTAAGCAAACCATTCTCAATGTCTCCATTTTATATTTGGATGAGTCACTTAAAAATCACACATTTGAATAGATGATTTTAACATTTTTTTCTTTAGTAAAAGATAAAAGTGAAGAGTTCAGTTACCCTCTCAAACTTCTTGAGAAAACTCTTGGTATGAAAGAAGTAGTTAGAAAACACACCATAATTTTATAACTTATATTTACAAAATAAATTTTCCGAAGAATGCAAAAAAATATTAATTTTACTGCTTTATTTCTCTTAGTAAAAGACACTTAATAATTTAAGTAATTTACATAGAATAAATGCTCCCGACAAAAGTTAAAGTAAAATTAGCCTGTATAATCTATGATTTGAATAGCCTTTACATTAATAATTAATAAATAAGGATAGTCCAAAATATTCCAGATGTAAAGGATAACTTCATCCTCTATAAAAAATGGATAGAAATTGCTAAGTAGTAAAATGATGTGATCTGATATTTTTCTCTTTTGCCTATTGCCTTCTGTTGAAAGAGCAAAGTGAAGAAAAGATGGAAAATATAGGGAGAAAATAAAGGAAAATAGATAAGTAATATGAATAACAAAATTCTGAATAAAGAAGACATAGCACTGTAAATGACTGAGTAAATAAATTTAACCACGAGTGCTATCAGAGTTACAGATAGAATAGGAAAATGTTTTTATATTATATGCCAACAACATCGTGACACTGCAGGATGGATCCAACAGATAGATTCCAGGATCTGTGCACAGTGAGCATAGAATTGCAAGTGTACATCCCGTGGTGAAAGAAGAGCAGCAACATTTATTGAAGATTATGAGAAGAAGTGCTTAGGACATGAGATAAACATGGCACAAGCAGAAAAATGGTGCTGGGACGACAGGAAAGCAAAAAGCGCACAGATAAATCAGGTCTCGGATGTCTAAGGAGGTGCACCCCAGCCTGGGTCCCTCTCACTGGTCTCTAGGTAAGATTGACATGAACGATTAACAGAGGGCTGAGTCATCCAAAGTCAGGGCTTTCAACAAGCATGCATGTTCCAGGGTTCACTCTGATTAAGTTACACGTAACCATGGAAAGAGGATTGGCCCTGGGATGTTGCCCAAACTCAGGTGGATGGAGGCGCACCATCTCCCAGCCCCTGTGCTCATTGGACCTTGTGACTTCCATGAACAAAGACCACCAACGAAATTATCTCAGCTCACAGTCCCGACAACACCTACGTGGTTACAGAGGAAGCCCAATCATTGGGGTTGGGGCACACAAGTTCAGCTAGAAATTTGTTTGTTTGTTTGTTTTGAGACAGGATCTAGCTATGAAGTGCAGGCTGGCCTTGAATTCCTGTGTAGCCCAGGCTGGTCTCACACTCGTGGAGATCCTCCTGCCTGAGCCTCTCAAGTGCTGGGATTACAGGCATGCACCACCATACGTGGCTCAGCTCAGAAATTTTAAACAAGCAGCCAACATGCACTGAGAGTTACCTGATAGGAAACATTGTGATAGGATGTGGGGATGCAATGATGAAAAAAAGTAGGAATATATTTAAATGTTTTCTTTTTTCTTTTGTGATATTGGGGACTGAACCCAAGGCTTTCCTATTGAACTGCCTCCTAAGCCCATTTATCTCTTTATTCATTTTTATTTTTAGACAAGTTCTCTCTCAGTTGCTAAATTTGCTAGGCTGGATATGAATTTGCAATCTACCTGTCTTGGCCTCCCAGAATGCTTGGATAGTAGGCATGTGCCACAATGCCCAGCTAATCTTTTATCTTTTCACAAGTTTGACATAGCTTTTCTCTCCTTTTAACAGCTCATGAATGCCTCTTTGCCTCTTATCCTATATCCTCCAAAACAGGCCTCTCTTCCTACTTGAGTCCTTCAGAGGAGGCAGATGCTTCTAACATTTCCCACCTACAAACTTACCTGCAACCTGACTATCCACACCTCTTTTCCTCCCACTTCTTTCTTTTCCCAAAATGAATTCTTTCCCTGACAGCTAGTTTTCATTTCTGCTGCTGATCCATCTATCTCCTGCAAATTGCCATTCTCCAAATCCCCTTGTTCTGTTTGTGAGGTATTTAAAAAAATTCTTTTTAAAATTCCTGAGTATTTATCAACTTTAAAAATTCCACGTGCTAGTCTCTCTTTCCTTGCATACTAAGGTAACAGTCTATGCGCATTTCTTCACCAGCAGTGCAGTCCTTAAATCTTCATCTCCCGGCCACACCCCTTTCCCATACTACTTCACCACTCCAGCTCTCGCCCTGATCACCAATGATGCCTTGTAAAAAACTAGTGTGCATGGTTCCCTATCTGTCCTGATGTCTGCACAGTTCTTGAACCAGTAGGCAACTCTTCCTCATCCTGTCTTGTTCTTGCTCCTTTGTCTCTACGGTTGCTCTAGAGGGATTTCCTCCTTTTTTTGTACCTCTTCTAGCTTGCTTTCTTGAAGTCTACTTGTCTGCTCCCACTAAATGGGAAAGTCCTAAGGGCTTCACAATCAGCACCCCAAGTATTGACCAACTATTCCTCTTTCCCATGGTTTTAACTACCTGTCACTTTTTCTTTACTGAACAAGAGCCCACATCCTCGATCTTGCCCTCTCCATTGACTCCTCCTTTGCTTGCACAGTGATCAAGTTTTAATTCCATATTAGATGGAGGAATTAAGGTGACTAAGCACGTCTCCTGGATGATGCAAGTCAAAGAGTAATACACAGGTTGCTTTCCTCTGAAAAGGGGAGCAGGGATTCTTCTGACACTAGGTGAGAAGAGAATGAAAAGAAGGTTGTCTGAGCTATCACAGGTTAGCTTAGCAATGGTGGGAAGGCAGCTGAGGGACCAAACCACTCACCATTACTGTTTGCAATGGAGTAGGACGTTGATTATCTGCTCAGAAGGAATGTTCAAGAATGGCTGAGAAGCCCCAGCAGCCGCTAAGGTAAATGAAGTAAAGCTCATGAGTAAAGATACCTGCCAGAAATGAATCCTACCAGTTTTGGTCTCAGAACCAGCTGCTGGCATGAAGAACTGGAAGCTCAGACTGAATAAAGTTAGGGAAAGAAAGGAGAGTCTGGTCACATCACTCCTCAGTGGAGACTAATATAAAGGCCTGAGTAGAGTGACACGTCTACAAATGACTTAGTTTTGATTCAGAGTAATCCGTGTACTAGATTTAAAAGTGATTTTATGAGAACAAAAGTTGCTAACTTGGAATTACAAGATGTGGGGCAGTTTAAACTCAGTAACATCCAAAATTATGGTCTTATCAAGAACTTCAAGTACATTAGATACCACAGAGGGATAAAAACAAACTATTTTCAATAAACTGCATTGTAGCTTATTAAGCATAGTCTGAAATTTGTAAATCAAAGAGAACCTTGCAAAAAGCTTAGAGTGTAACATGGTCTCACACTTGCTTAAAATGAAAAATGTAAAAGGATTAAAATATGCACATTAATTCTCCTAATCTAAATTTCAAAATTTGAGGTTGACAAGATTTTAAATCTTGTGCAACTGCTCCATAGATGTAGTATGAAATATCCAGAGGCAGGTGGGGCTTCTAATTCCTGTTTCTACTTCATGTCACCACAAAAGGGGAAATCTAGGTTCTGTTATTTTAGTTTAGGTACATCAGAATTAATTTTCTTCATACTCTGCATTTTTACTTTACTACTAAACGAGCTTAGCAAAATTGATCCTACACTATTATTATCTTTTGATATAGAATAAATGCCTACACTGATATACAAAGTGAAAATAACTTTATGATAACTCACATGTGCATTATATTAGACTCAGACATGAGACATAAAAATGTAGAAATTTTTATCTTTCATAAAAAGCTATGACCACAAAAAACCTAAATGGCAAAGACAAGTAAAATGGTTGTGTGAAAATTATGTCACAAAACATTACTGTATTAAAAACAATGCATTTACTATCTCTAGTTGAATTCACATTAAGAAGTTCAAACAGTATTGATAGAAGTAAATGATTATTTTGGATTTAGAATATTTTTCAATGGGACCACCTGTTTCTCACCTTTAGAACCTCACCTTGCAACTCTCCATTAACACCTCAGGGGCAAGGATAGGACTTCTGCCAAAACACAGACGACAGCTTGAGCAAGTGTCCTCATGGTGGGCATTTAATGAAATGCTTTAACACATTGCTTCTGAACTTGCTGGGGTGACCTCATGAATAAGGACTTCTAAATAAACATTTACTTCCTTAAAATGGCAATTTGTGCTTTAAAATAGCATACTTTTTAGAAGAAATCATTTTCATTTAAATAAATCACTGCTAGATTTAGATAGTAAAAACCATATGTATCCCAGTTATAAAAATTCATTCTTGGGTTGGGGATTTAGCTCAGTGGTAAAGCGCTTGCCTCGCAAGCACAAGGCCCTGAGTTCGATCCCCAGCACCAAAAAAAAAAAAAAAAAAATTCATTCTGAACAAAGAAAAATCATTCAACCACAAAAAGTTACTTCGTAAATATATTATTTATTTAAGGTTAGAGTTATTCATGAATATCTCTAAATTTGTAGATGTGCCCCTTTCTTCTCTCTTCTCCCCCCACCTGCCCCTTTCTTTCAGTGGCAGTGGAGATTGATCCCAGGACCTTTCATGGAGCTTCATCCTGAGCCCTTTCTTATTTTGAGACAGGTTCTCTCTAAATTATGGAAGCTGAAAGTGTTATCTAAAATGACTTCTTTTACCACAAAGGTACCTGAAACTGTAAGAGGAGTGATATATCTTATGAGACTGTTCAGGTTACAACTGGATGACATTGAAATTAATTCCATCGTGGCCAAAAAGACTTCAGTTAGAACTTTGATCCCAGGGAGGCTGCACAAGACTTTAAAAGGTTTAAAAACTTCACCAAAATAGGAGCACAGATTGCTCTGAAATAATGCTTGTTTATTTAGCCAGAAAGATAATAAAAATATTCTATAACCAAGTACAGAAAGTTAGCAAACCAACGAAAAAAAAAAACCCTGATTTTTCTTAAGGCTCAATTTTTCTAAAAAGTCAAAAATTTAAAGACAATATAAAATAGAAAATTATTTTGATGAATATCCCCAATCTTTGTTTCATAGGTCAATTACTAAAAAGTGAAACAAAACTTCCTATTGTGTGATTACTTCTCCTTGTGAGAAGTCTGTTTAGGTGATGTGAAAGTCAAATCTGGTGCAAATGTGCTTGAATATAATCAGATCCTAGAAGAATGTGTGTCAACATTATGATAGGGGCTGGAGATTTAGCTCAGTGGTTACTGTGCTTGCCTTGCAAGCACAAGGCCCTGAGTTAGATCCCCAGTACAAAAAAAAAAAAAAAGTATGACAGTGGATCGTACTATAGAACAAAAATAAGAAAACCAGAACCTTGACCATGGGAATGCATGCTTCTCAGAAACAATAAAACAATGTGAAATTGTCTGGTTACGTGAAACAATTTAATTACGTTTTAAAAATCCAAGAACACAGAATCAAGTCATACTTGGGGGAAATCTTACTCTCATGGGCCAATAAAACAACTTTAATCATGCAGTCAGAAAAAAATCGCAGGAGCTGACTAAAATATTGAGGAAGACTTACCAATTAAAAGCTGTATTTTAGAAGATGGGTGAATTTTAAACACCATAGATTTCAGAATTAAAATCCCAATCTCTAGTAATTAATGTATAATCTTAGAAAGACATAATTTCCTTTGTGAACTCAGCCATATGTAAACTCTTTTATAAAATTTATATGTTAGGAATTTTTTATAACAATTTGCTTTGACTTCCTATGACTTGTTAAACCTTTGGGTTATGTCATATACATAATATGATGCATACATACATAAATTCTGGAATAATCATTTTATTTTAGAGCAAAAACTGGATTTTATCACACAATACCGTTTTCACTTAAAATTATTTTAGATAAAGAAAAAATAAAAGATAGATAATAAGAAGTAGGGAGATAGAACTTTTTCAAATGGGAAGGGGCTCCAAAAATGGAGGGATGGGAAGAGAGAGGTGGGAGGGGGATGAAAAAAGAACTAAGATGTGTTATGTACATGTACCAACTCCCCAGAAGGAATGTCATAATTATGTATTGCAAACATGTACTGATAAATCTGAAGAAATTTTTTTAAAAAAATTATCTAAGGGATGGGGATTTAGCTCAGTGATTAGAGTGCTTCCCTTGCAAGCACAAGGCCCTGAGTTCAATCCCTGGCACTGCAAAAAAAAAAAAAAAAAAAAAAAAAAAAATCTAAAATACATCTTCATAACTGCCTTTTTAATTTGTCTCTTACTTACTGGTTACCATTTTTTTTTCCTTGTCTTATTTTTCCTTCCAAATTTACTTTTTGAAGGAACATTTAAAGAATTTCTAAATTAAACTCTAAGAGTCAAATTGTGTGCTTGGTTCATAGGAAGCTTATATCCATGTGTAACCCCAAAGCCTCCTGCACTCATAAATGGGACTTTTGGGAGCGACTGGATCATTGGTGTGTGATGGTGAATCAACTGACTGATTGGGTTAGCATAGTTCTGGGTGTGACTGAATGAATTTACTGAACACAGTGAGCCACCCTGGGTGTGAGTGGTACCAACCAGTAGGCTTGTGGCCTGTATGGAATAAAAAGGGAAAGTAGAAAGAAGGCTGTCATTTTCTGCCTGCCATACCATGGACTGTTTCTCCACTGTGATACTCCACCATGCTGCCCTGCCTTGGAGTCAGCTGACTATGGACTAGAACCTGTACAACTTTTGAGCTAACATAATCCTTTCCTCCTTTAACTTCTAAGTTTTGGGTATTGTGTTCCAGCAATGAGAAAGTAACTAATAAGACACACTATATTGTACTCTCTGCTGTCCATTTTTTTCTCAGATAAAATGTACATTTTTGTGATCTTAAACATTTCACAGAAATAACCATAAACTTGCTTGCATTAGCTTTAATGTTAACGACTTTGAGCTATGCTTACTGTAGTTAAATCAATAATATTATACTACCAACTTTTTTATGGAAGTCATATGAACTTGTAAAACATTTAGGTTACCTTTTCATTTGACAAAATTCTTGATTTTAAGTGTTTATATTTTTCAAGTCAATATAGTTCTTTTACATGTTCTGGTAGAAAAATAGCATATACATATAACACAGATATAAATGTAACAACATACAGTATTTAGTTTTCATTAAATACTTTAGTCATGAGTAAAGTTTAACAACTTCAACAGTTTTTAAAAAGTTGTGTCCAAATTATATCTGTAACAAAATGGGATGAGTAAACTTCAAGATTTTCAAATTTGCCTTGATAAGTAATCTTACAAAGGCTGTGCACTAAACTTTTGATAAGTTTAAAATAGCCAGAGGAAAAAAAATTGAAAGGCAGAGAGCTTGGAACTCTCTACATGTTAACCCTACATTTGTTATGTTTTAAATTTAGTTCTGAGGGGTAAAAAAGCTTGTAATTTATTTGTCCATTAGTTTAAAATGCAGATGAAGATAGGCCATAATTTTTGAATATATATTCTATATTTTATTATATATGTATGTATGCATTTATTTATGTGAATACACACAGAGACAACTTTCATCATGTTTTTTAGTACTTGTACTTGTACATGATGTTTTTTAGTTTTACTTGTACGTCTCGGAGTAATAGGGTATCCTGTTTTATAAGGGTCTGGCCAAGTCCAGGAATTAAATTTAATGTAGAATAGTTAATGTGTATGTGGCATGGGAGTCCTCATAAAAAAAACAAAATTTTAAAGAAGTTATCTATATACTGGATTGGACAAAGAACAGTAAAAGCTAAAACTGTGGCTGAATATGTGAGGAGGATTTATAAGAGTTATACAGTATTCCCTTGTTCTCAATTTTCTGCCTTTTAAAATAAAGCCTGACGCCTTTCTTCTAATATAGTAACCCGTCTCTCTCACAAGGTTTCTATCTTTTACTTTAAGCAATAGCAAAAACTGTTTTTAAAGTGTCTTCACTTAAATGGCCAATATGTCAGATTAGCAGGTTTTAACTTTTTAATTTCTTCCATATGAAACTTCCCTAGAAGTTTTGTTTTAAAAGCTGATTTAGTGGCTGTGGAGAGAACAGCTGGGTTGAGAGCTGAGAAGCTAAAGGAATGGGGCCGTGAGTCTATGGAGAAGAAGGAGTTATAGCTTTTTCTGGGTCCAGAGTGCATTAGGCAACAAATGCCACCTGAGATACATGTCCCGTCCAAACTGTTTTATTTTATTGTGATTGCCTTTAAATTTAGTACTAAGTGTGGAGAACCTGAATAGTCCCTAAAATGTCTGAGTATGTAATCAGCTACAGTTTGGTAATGGAGTTTTCTCAACATGACCTTGAATTACTGAATGTCCATAATGTAAGAAAATGTGTCTAGGATATTTGACTTAAAAGCAAATATGCAAAAACAGAGATTGAAAAAAACAAAACAGGTGCACACACACAAAAAGGACAAAGGAAGGATGGGAAGAGTTTCCTCATAAACATGAAGGGAAAGACTCCTTATAAAACAGGTACAAATATCAGGGCAGCACTCAGGCCAAAGGAGTTGGAGGTTCTGTGAGAGACCCAGGTGAAGAAAGGTGACACAAGGAAGGAAGGGGCTCCAGGGGGCAGATGTGGGTACTGCATGCAGTAATCCCGTGAGCAGTTAATCTCTGAGCTGAGTCTACTTTGGATCCCACTTCTAACACCATGTAATGTCATAACCAGTTGAAAATATAAAGACAAATCTGTAATACTGGTGCTTTTATTTGTGATAAACAAAGAGTTGGATTGCAATCCAGGACACACATGCACAGGGTGGGGTGGCTTCTGGGATGTCTGAAGAACAAAGGAAAGTGGATTTCACTGGAGAAAAAGTTACTTGAGGTGACTTGAAATAAAGCTCAGTGGCACACACAGCATTATACAAGAGCATGAGTTTTTGATGAATGGTCTACATTACTAGGTGAAACTAGTATGAACATGGGGTGTTCCATTTTCAGTTGCTAAATAAAATTAGTCATGAGGTTATGTCAGGGCATTCCATCAAGGTGGTCTTTGGAGATACTTCCTGAAGCAGGCACTCAGGAAGTCAGTAGTCCCCCACCCATGGCTTCTTAACTCCATTTTAGTGGTTGTGACTCCATTTGAGAAATGACTCCATTGGCATAATAATTTTCAAAGGTGCATAGAAGCAACAAGATGAAATTATTTTACTATTCTCGGAAAAGTGGAACAATTGCTGTTACTGGTACTCAGTCTCAATTCTGAATCTCTTTTTATTTCATTGTAATTTTACTTTAGTGGTACATTTCAGATATACTTAATGATAGCATTCATCATAGGGAATTTGTACCTGTACATGATATATCTTGCTGCTTCTTTTTGTCCCATTCCCCTCCCTTCCCTGCAATCCCTCTTCCCCTCCTTATTTACAAAAGCTTTGTTTCCATATTTTTTCTTCTCTTCTTTTTTTTCTTATCCCTCAAGGGACAAAGGAGTTCTTTTTCTTTCTTGGTGGGCACTTTAGTCATCAGTCCTCAGGCAATTTTGAAGGAAACCAAATCTACTCAGTGTCATTGTTATCCGACAAACCTGAAGCCCACACCCATAAGTCTTTTACATCCATAATTCTTTTACATTCCTGCAATTTTAGCAAGATAAAGTTGAGCTAAAAGAACAGCAAACCTATGAATGCTTTCAGTTCAGTTTGTGAGGTATTATGATAAACACATTTTTGTCTTACTAAGTAGGTAAACGCAGAGATTGCTTCCTGCATCCCTCAGGCACAGCTATGGAGCCACTCAGCAGGCTACTATAATGCTGAAGTACAAATTTACAGTAGAAAAGTAGAAACAGTACAGTAGAAAAGAGTGTGATGCGCTTTTTATTCCCACTGTTATGACCCAAGGGTAATGTTGCACTAACCAAATACCTGAGGAAGGGTAACTTTATTCTAAAAAGAGGTTTATTTAGCTCAAGTTTTGGAAGCTTTAAATCCAAGATTGGGTGGCCCATTGATTTATCTTCTGGTGAGGGCCTAAGGGCAGAAGGCATCACAATGGCAAAAGTATGTGTAGAATTTATATGGCACAGCAGGAAGCCAGAGACATTCAAAAGTCAGGCCTCTCCTCTCATCTTACTGTTAGAGGAAGTGAGGTAGGAGGTACAGCAAGGATTTTAACAGAAAGCTGTGGAGTAATGCCTCTTAAAATAAGTGTTACTCTTACTCCTTCTGAGTGTCCTGATCAATTCTTTGCTCAGGATACTAAGAACCTAGAAACAATTGCCCCCAAGACCCTCTGTCCTATGATAAAACTGATTAGGGTCCCACTAGAACTGCATTCCTGGTACTTCCAGATACCATCGTGCATGTCGCCCTTGCTACTTGGGAGACTGAGGGAGAGTGAGTGATTCACTTGAGTCCAAGGACTCTAGATCAGCCTGGGCAACATCAGGAAACTCAGGTAAACCCAACCCCACCCAACCCCAAACCAAACAAAACCTACTTTAATCCTTTGGCAGGGCAGCAGCCCCATGTGCAAACAAATTGTTTCCACCAGGCCCCACTTCCAAAGGTCTTAGCCTTAGCTCCCAACACGTAACTCTTTAGGCCACAAAACACATCCAAACCAGGGGGCAAAACTCCTCTAAAGTGCAAAAACATCAAATTCCAATGTGCTGCTTGTGTTTGGACTCCAAGTTAGTGTCTTCTTACTTTAGGTAAAATTTAGATAACTTTTAAAACTGTTCCCCAAAATAAAGTAGGAAAACATTAACCAACGGTTTGGAATGTAGTTACATGATGGTGTGGCTTGGGGTTACAACAGAGATTCAAGGAAGCTTATTTTGAGGATTAAAAACAACAACAAAACACACCACCAGAGGATGCTTCTGACAAATGCTGGGTCTGAGGGAAACTCCATCGGGTCCACTTCAGCCCCTTCCAGCACCTCCGCTCGGAGGATCACGCTGTAGGGCAAAACCCCTTCTGGCCACTTCACCCAAATGCGCACTTCCCTCGCCCGCGCCGGGGCCCTCCCACTCTCCTCTCCAGCCC
>PVJO010015138.1:0-46026 GCA_004026905.1 Hystrix cristata | reverse complement strand
TTCAGGAAACACCTTCTGATGACATGATTTTGAAGGATACTGAAATTGCAGAATCCATACATATCTTGAGGCAATTTACTTGCCAGTGTAGAGTATGCAGCCAGAAAGTTAATGGCAGCAGAGACAGCTGCCATATGACAGTAGGACTGGCACAGTAATTTTACCAAACACATTCACAAGATGAACTACCAGAAAAAAAATGGGAAATAGAAATG
Organism: Hystrix cristata; assembly: GCA_004026905.1. Classification (NCBI taxonomy): domain Eukaryota; kingdom Metazoa; phylum Chordata; class Mammalia; order Rodentia; family Hystricidae; genus Hystrix; species Hystrix cristata. The sequence goes on along the minus strand of PVJO010015138.1, from coordinate 45,811 downwards.
AAAGCTTTATAAACAGGCACTGATTCTTAATCTCAAAATATCACTGGAGGACTGTATGCATTCCAACTGGAATCTAGATGTATTAGTTACATCTATGTTGCTAGGACAAAATACCTGACACCCACAAGTTAAAAGAGGAAAGGTTTGTTTTAGCTTGCTGTTTGTAGAAGTTTCGGTCCACAGTTGGCTGGCTCTCAGGCAGAGCAGCATGGCAGAGGAGAAACAGTCCACGGTGGGACAGGCAGGGAGCAGCAAGCAGAGAATTTTCCTTTCCCTTTTATTCCATGCAGGCTACAAAACTAATGATTGGTGCCACCTACATGCAGGGTGGGATTTTAGTCTTCAGTAAATCCATTCAGCCACACCCAGAACTATGCTAAACCAATTAGTAGACTAATAGAATACCACACAGCCGCCATCCCAGTATCCATGATCCAGTCACCTCCCAACTGCCCTACCTATGAGTGCATGAGTCTTTGGGGAGATATCTACATATAAACTACAATGCTAGACTATGTCTATTCCTTATTTCTCATTACTGCATGGCAAATTCTTCTTTTTGAGATAGTTTCATGAATATTTTACCATGAATGTTAGAGGATTAATTTTTAAAGTGCCACTTTCTCATGCAATAATCTATGTCCCATAAATATGAGCAAGTAATGGCTGCTAGGGATTAGTATAGATAATACTCAATAGGCAAAGTTTAGTAAAAATTTAATAAAAAGTAGCATTAAAGTAAAATAAACACAAAATATCAAGGATGTCATATGCCAAGTTTAAAAGACCAGAGACCATCAGTTAAATTACATTGTTAGGTTAACTTGTTCTGGAATATGTAAAAAGATATCTAGTAGTATCAGTGCATACATTTAAAACTTTTTTTTTAATTTTATTTTAAACCAAGAACATGTATTGGTACATTTTACATATAATGGTTACATTCATCACATTTATTTTGTACCTGTACATGATGCATCTTGGTTCTCCCCTCTCTTCCCCCCTCCCCTCTGTTCCCTCCCTCCCTATTTACAGCAGGTTTATTCATAATTTTCCATATTTTCCCTTTCCCCTCTTTTTCCCCTGTTGCCTTTCTGCTTTTCCCCTTCTTTCTAGTACTCCTCTCCTTTGTATATTATCTTCCTTTTATATAATATCTATTACACCACTTTGTCCTTATTTACAGTTATGATTTCTTATATCAGAGAGACAATTCAATGTGTACTCATGTGTCTGATTTATTTCACTTAAGAGTATGTTCTCAAGGAACATCCATTTATATATGAATGACTCTAGTTTATCCTTTTTTATGGCTGTGTAGTACTCCATTATGTAGAAAAACCACATTTTCTTTAGCCATTCACTGGTTGTTGGGCATTTAGGTTGTTTCCAAGACTTAGCTATTACAAATTGTGCTGCTATGAACATGGTTGTGCATATGTCCCTATGGTATAACGATTTTAATTCTTCTAGGAAGATCCCCAGTAGGGGAATAGCTGGGTCAAATGGAACCTCCAGTTGTAGTTTTTTGAAGAATCTCCATATTGATTTCCACAGTGGCTGGACCAGTCTGCATTTAAAACTTTTTATTAAATCATTGTAATGTAATTTCATGGTGTAGCATTATCAAGAATATTCAAATCCTCACTAGCCAAGAATTATTAATATAATTATAAATATAATTATTGTAAACATAAAGACAACTATATATAATTATATTATAGTATTATATAGTAATTACATACTAAATGATAGTGTGTATTATATTAAATAATCATGTAATACATAATAAAATATAAATATGAATGGAGAATACTGTTATAGCACAGGTGTATATTTTTGTGCTCAATTTAATGCTGGACTAGTCTCTGGCATATCTTATGGTGAGGCTAAAGTCATAGGGTAACCTTTTGTTGAGGACTGTATATAACAACACAGCAAATTTTGTGTATAACATGGTATAATGGTTAATTTTATATGTTAACTCAACTGAACCATGAGGTTCCCAGATATTTGGTCAAACATTATTCTGAGTATTTCTGTAAGAATATTTTTGATGACATTAACAGTTAAAGGGTGCAGACTAAAGCAGATTGTCCTCTTTCATGGAGGTGGGCCTCATTTAATCAGTTGAAGGCCTGATTTAAACTGAGACTTTGGCTCTTCCTGGGTTTCAAGCCTGCGCATTTCAGACCAGAACTGTCTCGCTGGCTCTCCTGGATCTCCAACTTGCTGACTCTCCTGATGTATCTTGAGACTTGGCAGCCTTTTTAATTTCAGTATATGTGCTGTTGAAACAAGCACAGCAGCCTCTTTAATTGTCTCAGCCAATTCTTTGTAATACATCTATACATACAGATATATATCCATTCTCTGGAAAACATTAACTCATTCCCATGAATCCAAAATCTAAAACTTAGTACTTGCTTTAGATTTTAGATTCTTCTACTACTTTTTGGATAGTTATTGTAAACTATATTCTTGCATAAATTTCATGATTATAACTTATTTTTTCAAACATGTTAAAATTACTTTTAAACCTAAAATTATTGATGTAAAATGAAATATTGAAAGAAGCTAGTGACAAGATTGATCTAAGCTAAAATAACAAGCTGTACTACATTATTAAGGTTATTCAATTGATATCATCCACACTAACAACACAGCAGAAGAAAATATGCTAGAAATTATTCTACAAAATCACTAGAAATTTAAAGACAAGAAAATATGACCAAAAAGTTAAAGACAAGTTATTTTAGTTGGAATCATTTTTATAACCATAAAAATTATTCGAATCTCAGTGTGTTTAATGCAGTGAAATTTTGAAAAGAGTTCTACAATTTCTGCCAAGTTACATCATGAAACAGAACAAAGTGTGGATAAAAATAAGCCATTCGAATCCATTCAGAATAAATGAAACAGCTTAATATTGTCAAAAATGTATGCAAACACAATTTGAATCTGATGCTGAAAACGCACTTATTAAGTGACATTCTATTATATTGTTACAATTAGATTAGATTAGCAGGCAGCTATGAAAATGTAATTAGTATAGTGTCTGAAAATAAATTTAAGAGAAGAATGCAAGAATATGCATACAAGTTACTTAACAATTAGTTTATAGGGTGCTGTGTGAAGTCTTTGCAATTTAATTGGATGAGAAAAAATATTTTAGTGCTCCCAATTTGCTCATAATTGATTGATCAACTGATCGATTTTTGGTACTGGAGACTGGACCCATGTCATTTCCCCTGAGCTAAACTACCTCCTCAAACTCCACTTTATTTTTTATTTCGATATAGAGTCTCTCTAAGTCACTACATTGTACAGGTAGGTCTTGAATTTGCAATTGTTTTATCCTCAGCCTCCCAAAGTGTGGAGATTACAGGCAAGTACCACCATGCCTGGCCCATTTGTTTTTATACTGTTTGTGAACATAAGGGCATTTATTGGTTTGCAAATCATCATTTGGCACAAACAAAAAGAAGAAATTTGTTTTAAAATTTTGAGGAAAAACAAAAATCAGGATTAATTATCCAAAACTTTAAGTATAACACAACTAAATATTTCATTAAAAAGATTTAAATGTAAAGGCCCATTTAAGGGCTCTTTCAAAATGAATGCCAGTCCAATGATGCAATTTACTTTAAGCAGATCTATTTGTAAAATATCACCTCATTTAATACTCTATGAGATAGACATGGTTCAAATTTCTATCTCAAGACAAAAGTTTGTAGTGTTCAAGGTCAAATAGCAATTAAATGAAGAATCTAGTCTTATATCTTTTAGAGTTCAACACTTGTGCTGTTTTTCACTATTATGTGAATTCATAAGCATTCAACTTTGAAATAATAAATTTCTTTCAATCCTCTGTCATGCTTGTGGATGGATCACTTAAAGTGTGTCATGAGATTGCAAGGCGTGTCACTCAGCACTCTTACATTTAGACACAATTCTCTATGTGAATCAGGACTTTTCTATAAATGCCAGCCAAAATAAAATATACAAATTATTGAATATTGAATTTGAAGCTACTACGACTCACCCATAATGACAATTTAAAAAATGTATAGAAATACTATCATCATTCTCATTTAATTGCTTTAGATTAAAAGTGACTATTTTAAATTTAAGCCTACAGAGTGTGGTTAAACTACAGTTAACAATTTCTTTCCCTTGGATTCTGTTTAAAATTTTATTTGAGAATCACAGATTTTATATAAAGCAAACATTTAGCTAAGACAAGTTCTGTATTGTCTCTTTTTCATGACAAAAATCTATATATAACCAAATCCCATCTCAAATCCAAGTCTTTGAACTAAGTCCTAGACACTTATCAATGAGTCATACTGTTTACAGAAAACTTTGTCTCATACATTGAACATATTTAAATGATCACATTCTTTTTTTTAATTTTAATGGTACATTTTAGATATACATAGTGATAACATTCATCATAGGGGATTTGTACCTGCACATATTTTGTTGCTTCTTTTGTTCCCATTCTCCTCTCCCTTTATCCCTCTTCCGTCCTTATTTACAAAAACTTTGCTTCCATTTTTCCCTTCCATTTCTTATTTCTCTTGTCCCTCTGTTCCTTTCCCCCTTCCTTGTTCCCTTTCCCATTTGGACATTTTCTTCCCTTTCCCAATATAATACATTTTAGTCTTTATTTACACTTTCAGTTTCTCACACCAGAGAAACAATGCGATATTTAAACATGTGTGTCTGATTTATTTCACTTTAGAGTATGGTCTCAAGGTGCATCCTATTACCTAAGAACATCTCAAACTTATCATTCTTTAGATCACATTTTTAAAAACACTACAAAAAGGAAAAATTTTAAAAAAATCATTCTTTTGAAGAAAGAGTGAATTTCCAATCTCTCATCAAGACTAATTTTTCTGTTGTGATACATGTATTATTACATCATCATAGAATCAAATCAATCTCTATTTCAAAAATAGCTTCTTTTCTATAATCTATTCCAAACAACATAGTGTCGGGAATTTCCTAGTTTTTCCTAGTTTTGAAAAAAAATATTCCTTGTCTTTTGATTAAAGGGTAAAATATATACAAATTCTTAAAAACTACCTTTTTCTCAGTAGTGAGTTATCAAAATAAAAGTCCATAATTAGTAGCATACGTCAAATTCAAACAACAAAATAAGTGTATAATTTCTTTTTTCTCTTTCTGATGCTACATGGGTAGTTTCTTTTTCAACTGTGTTAGAATTATCTGTGACCAAAATATGCAGAGCTTCAATTCGGAATGGCTTGTAAATACAGGTTTACGTGTTGTGGGATTAATATTTTTCATGCACAGTAAACAAGAACAACATGTTTTCATCAGTCGTGTCAGACACCGACACTGTCATATTTACAAGCCCTTCTCAATCAAGGTCAGCGAATTCACAGTTTGTAAAAAGGTTGATTTGATAAATGACAGAAATTGATAAGTACCAGCTTCAGGTATCATTTTATCAATCCAAAATTTATGATCTGTGTGAAAAATGTCTTGGAATTTATAAAGCACTGGATCTGAAAGTACATTTTTAGAAATTTAGTGGAATTGTGTGCATCTCTTTCAAAATAGTAAAGAAAAGGAGCATATTTACATTTCCCTACTTTAATAGTTAAAAATTTAGTCAGTAATATATTATAGCTGAATCATTTATTAATAATGAAAAATTCAGTAAAGACATCTGCTTTGAGACTACCTTGGGGCTAGATAAACTTAATAGCTGGATGACTTTTGACAAGTTTCTTCGACCTCCAACTGGCAGGGATTTTCGTCTGCAAAATGAGGAGGGCTAAGAGCTACCTCACATGAGAATTAAATTTTAAATAATTAAATAATTACTAGTGCAGTCTGGCTAAAAGCAGATACTCAGTAAACATCCCAACCTTGTCCTGTTTTATCATTGCTTTCTCTCAGAAATTATCTAGAACTTCACTACTCGATATTGTAAGCACTAAGCAGATGAGGGTTTTAGGTGCTTGAAATGTGCCTATTTTGAACTGATATGAGTTATAAGTGTAAAATGTGTACTAGATTTTTAAGACTTATTATGAAATAAATATGGCGTATCTCACTTAACACTTATTTATATTAATTGCATGTTGAAATGGTGCCATTATTTACATATAGTATATAAATATATTATTCAATTAATTTCACCAGTTTCTTTTTATTTTTCTAAATATACAGATAGAAAATTTTAAATTATGTGTTTATGTCTTACATTCTATTTCTGATGAGTAGCTATGGTCTAAAAATGAGAAAGTTCAAGATAGCTAAAGTTTTCATAAAATCTCCAATTTAAAAAAATAGATTTTACTATGCTTTTTTATTTTAGATTCTTTGTAAAAAGGAATCTTACTGCAGTCTTGTAAAAAGATTTTTCTTGCTTTGGCTTCTTAGATGAAAAGAGGCTTTTCTTTATTTGGCTACTATAATTTTAATAATTAAACAGGAAAAGTATATCTCAATCTCAGCTCCCTCTGCCTTGCATGCAGACTGTACAGGGTGAGTGAATACTCCTTGTGGCTAAAATGGAGTCGTGTGTCTTCCTGAACTACCTAAGATTTATTGAGGGCTTGACCAGTCAGACTCCTTGACCTGGACAGGGCCTTAGCTAATTCCTCAGAAGGTAGAGAGAATGACAAGAGAAACTCCTAGTATTAGCTTGTCTGACCAGTTTCTCAGTATAGTAAAGTATACTCTGTTAAAAGGCTATTCTGATCATGCCTTTTCCCTTCTTATGATCTTAAATTATTCTCACAGGTTTTAAAAGAAAACTAGAAGTTTATGTTCTTGACCACAAGTTTTTACTCTTACACAAAAAGTTGTTTTCTGGGTTGAAGGTTTGTCTCAGTGGTAGAGTGCTTGCCTAGCAAGCACAAGGCCCTGAGTTCAATCCCCAGCACCCTGCCTCCCCCAAGAGCAAAAACAAAAACAAACACAAAAAATGTTATTTTCTGTCCTGTAGCATTCAGGGGTAGTGGTGTAAACCAGCCACCCCTGGCCTAACCGTACTTCTGTGATAATGACCTGCGATTTTTCTGCTTGCAAGTTTTTGTCAAAAAAAAAAAAAAAAAATCATAGAACAAGAAAACGCACTCTTTTTCTTTTTACTTGTCCTTGAAGAGTTTATATTCTAGCAGGGAGATAGACACTAAGATAAATACCTTAAGTATATAGAATTAGACAGGCATAAGTGCTAAGGACAAACCAGCATTAAAGAGAAGTAATAAATCTGGGTTATAAGCATTTGGATTTTAGATGGGATGGTACTATGACTCGTGTATCTTTGTTTCTCCAAAATTCTTATGTTGCAATCAAATTTTCACTGGTGTGACGCTCTGAGCAGGTAACATCTTTAAGGTTATTAAGTGACAAGATGAGAGCACTTATGCTCTCTGGGAAATTTTGAAAAGGATTAATGTCCTTCTAAAAGGAATACAAGAGTTTCCTTGATTTTTCCACCGTATGAGGATATAGAGAGAAATTGCCATCTATAGATTGGCATCCAGCCCTCACCCGACGGAATCTGCTGACACCTTGATTTTAGATTACCTGGTCTCCAGTAATGTGAGAAATAAATTTCTGTTGTTTATAAGACAGGATATATTAGATTATGAACAGCAAAAAAAATTTTGAGAAGTACAATAGGAAACTAATATTTGCTGCAGTAAAAATCAATCCTTATTTCAAACTCATACACTCACCTGCAGCCAGGTATTCATGGAGTAATGGTATAAAATGCCTTTCTTATTGTGAGTTTTAGACACAATAGTTTGAAAAATCCAGACTGCTTGATAGGAGGACTTTCCAAATTGTATTTCTAATAAGAGGTTAAGAAAATGGAATTGGTAAGAAAGAAGGTGCAATGGGCTTTGTTTTGAGGAAATAAAAAAACTTAGGCCTAAATGAAGGTAATAAGATATCCATTATTTATTGTATCAGAGATTAAAAAACTTTGATAGCTAGAACTTCTTGTTTTTTTTCTTTCTTTTTTGATATTATTCAGGTGCATATTTTTGTACAGTTGTATGAATTTCTGTGTGTGTTTGTGGCTTACTATAGTGGCTCAGGAAAAGCCTGATGAGAAAGGATGAAGACATATATATTTATTTCCAAAAGTGGGGGGGAGAGAGAGAGAGAGAGAGAGAGAGAGAGAGAGAGAGAGAAACAGGGCCCCCAGAGCGGAAATGGCAATGGAAGTTAACGGAAATAGAACATCAAATCTGTGGAAACCCATTGAATAATGTGAAGAAAATGAAGAACCAAGGGCATTAGTAGAAACCTGTAGAAAGATCTAAAAGCTGAACAGTATAAAGGCCTGTACAGATCCTCATACCAGGCCACATTGGCATTTTCTAAGATTAAGTTTCAGTCTTTGCATTTTTCTCTCCATAGTCCCTCCTTGATTAAATGTATCTATTTTGATTCTACAGTTGTGTTTTAATATAGATCATTCTTTTTTGTAATTCATTTTATTGGTACATTTTAGATGCATAATGATGACATTTATCATATGAAATTTGTACTTGTACATGATATTCATTCTTTTTTTCTCCATTCTCCTCCCCTTCCTTCAACCTCTTTTCCCCTCCTTGTCTACAAAAGCTTTGTTTCCATTTTTCCTTCTATTCTTTTTTTCTCTTCTTTCTTTTTCCTCTCCCCTCCCCCTTGTTCTCCTTTCCAGTTGAACATTTTCTTCCTATTTCCACACAGTTTGTAGCTAAATTTTGGAAATAGTCCAAATGCCCATCCACAGATGAATGGATAAAGAAGATGTGGTATTTTTACACGATGGAATACTACTCTGCTATAAAGAAGAATAAACCTGCATTTATAAGTAAATGGATGTACCTTGAGACCATCCATGTAAATGAAATAAATCAGACACATATTTAAATATCACAGTTTGTCTGTTGTGATAAACCGAAAGTATAAATAATGTAGATCATTTTTAAATTCATATACATGAACAGTTTCTATGAGTTTGAAACTGATACATCTTCAAAGACTTACTGAGCAGTTTTTTTTTTTTTTTTTTTTTTTTTTTTTTGTGGTGCCGGGGATCTAACTCAGGCCCTTGTGCTTGCAAGGCAAGCACTCTAATCACTGAGCTAAATCCCCAGCCCCCTGAGCAGTTTTTGAAAGTCATTTTCATTAAGTTTTTGGGCTCCCACACTGAGAACCCAAAATTACATTCGGGACTATGCCTACATACCTGGAGAGCTGATAGGTCAGGTTCAGTAGGGATGAAGCTGAATGAGAAAATAGAATATCTCTTAGTCTCTCCTAAAAATATAAGTAATGGAGACTAATGCTCCAAGTTGATTTAAAAAATAAGAAGATAAAGACCTCTCTGGGCCAGGTGGTGAACCACTGTAATGTGCATGAAGAAGGTCAGCCTTTGACAGGAGCCATCTTTCATCAAGCCCAGAGAAGAGGAAAGAAAGAGGACTTTGACATTTCCTGGAAAAGGAAAGAAAGGCTTGTTTACTTATTGTATGTGTGTGGGCATGCCTGTGTTTTCTTGCCAGCAGGGTGTGCTTAAATATTTTTATGTTGTTTCTGCTGTTTTACCTATAAACTTTTGTCATTTGGAGAAATATAAACTATATTTAGAATAACATTGCTTCCAATATGTTCCTCCTCCCTATCGCTAGATTTATCTTTCACTTTGAATCTACTGATGCCCTTCACTTCTAAGAAAGGTATATTATTATTTTCATATCCCACCGAACAAAGTTTAGAATCACGCCAAATTCTCAAACACAGACTCTGGAGCACCGATCTTGATGTCCTTCCAGCTAACAAGACCTGGAATCTAGAGGTCCACCTGCATGATCTAGGTACTGGAAAGAACAGGTTTTTCCTCATATTTGGTTAGAGATCAGTCCTGTTTTTACAGAATTAGGAGACAGTCTCAGCAAGGCCATCAGAGAGCCCTTGAGCTAAAGTCCTTGTCAGAGGAGTATTGCATCTCCCAGCAACAGCCCTACCTCAGGATCCCTGCCAAGTGGAGCCACTGACAGGGAGCAGCCCTGGGAAGTGTGGCCTCAACACATACGTGCAGATGGATTTCAGTGCAATAGCTGAGCCTCCGGTTAATCGTACTCTCTCCATTAGTCTTTGTGGCACATGCTCATGACTGTCACTCATTTCTATTTTTCCCCCTCAGGCCAATCAGTTCACATGCATTATTTTTCTTAAACAACTTTCATTAGAACAGTCAAGGACAAAAAATCCGATTCCACTAAAGTTATTCTTCTAGGTTGTATGCAGAATATTGTTATGGTTTGCATAAAAAATGTCCCTCCAAAAGCTCATGTGTCCAGAAGTGGGGCTTTTGGAAGTTTATTAGATTATGAATGCACTAAGTTCCTCAGTGGACCAATTCATTCATGAATATGGAGCTGAATGTGCTGTTTGGAGGTGAGGCACAGTCGGAAGAAGTAGGTCACCAGCTGCGTGCTGCATGACTTCAGTGGATATATCTTGTCTTCAGGCCCTTGCTCTCTCTCTCTCTGGTTGTCATTCCCTTTCTGTTTCCTCCTGTAATGAGGTGAGCAGCTATTGTCCGCTGTGCCTTTCTGCCATGATTTCTGCTTTGCTTCCAGTCAACCATGGACTTAAGCCTTGGAAACTCTGAGTCAAAGTAAACCTTTCCTCTTTTAAATTGTGCATGTTAGGTCTTTTCCTCCAGCAACAGAATGATTACTAATACAAGTATATTTTAGTTCAACTATTCAAACCACTTGCAATTTATAGTCAAATTTAATTATTTTTCTTCTGCACGAATATATCAACAAATAGTATATTCAGTGATTTGCCTAAATTAAAGTACGTGACTAGAAATCATCTTATCAAAGATGAACTAAGTTCATAAAAAATGGAATGAAATAAAAGATACGTTATTGGTTTTTAGTAAACCCACATTAATTTCTACTGATAATTTGTTTCCAATTGTTCATGAAGCGTATTCTAAAACTTCTTACTGAATTAAACTCACCAGTGTTATTATAGAATAGTTTAACTTTTAATTTAAAGAGAAATTATTGTAACATTTTTCCTTCAAAATTTATTTTTTAATATTCACAATTCCTCAATTTCTGTAGCTCAATGCTACAGAAATGTATTATTTGGAAGTTCCTCCTATAACCTGAGGTATAATTCATCTGGGACCAAAAATATGAGGTCATTTAGGGAAAGAATTGCTTTCTTTACAATCTCACATTTCTTGGACTCAATTTCCTCTTACCCACATTATTTTTGCTAGCTTTGACAGAGAAAATGGAAATAAAATAGTAGTTGCATGGTATGAAATTTTCTTTGCCATATGTTTTGAAAATGTTACTTGGAAGCAACATGTTTATTTTCTGTGAATATAATAACTTTAAAATCTTATTTTCCTTATTAGCATTTTTGGCAAGCATCACAGCAGTTTGGTTATTGGCCTTTTGAAAATCATTCTTGTGCCTCTTGTCCAATCTTAAATACTTGTTGGTTATACTCCTCTTTTCTCTCTTGTGCCTGTTCTTTTTTATAATTATGTTCAACCACCTTGTGCCATTCATGGTTCACTGATAATTATAGCTACAAAATATGAATCATCATCATCTTCATTCTGTCCTTTTGGGTTCTTACAAAAATATGTAGGGAGGGAGATAGATGAAAAGAGAGAGAGAGATGGAGAGAGACAAAGAGACAGTGAGAGATCTTTGTCATGAAAACCTGTAATTATGATCTAGAAATGTATTACTTAATATCTATTTTCATACTTGTTTTTGTTTATTCAGAAAGAAGAAAAATCGTATTCTCAATAGAATAACCATATATTTTGGTTACTTAAGAATTAAAAGCATAAATATTTATTGTTTTTTCACATTAATTTTTCAATAATGCAGTGTTTATAGTTATAAAATGGAAGTATATTCAGTTCATTATTCAAAAGAATAGAATTATGAAGTTCCAAAGAGATATTATTTATCTGATAGTAATGAAATTGAAAAACAGGTAGAATTCTCTATTACTCAGTACTGTCTGGGACACTAATGGAAATGAAGGTGCACTGAGGAGGATTTGGGTGTATCGGCTGTTTTTCCATTTCACACGTGAAAAGTGAAGGCTCTGAAGATTCAGATTGCCTGTAAGAGCAGGGCGGCCTTCCACCTACTGCGTGAATTTGTTTCCTGGAAACCAGTAGTCAATGTCTGAGACATTTCTTAATTCTAGAATATCTGCATATTTGCTTCTATTTTATCTTCCCATAGCTTCCATGGATTTAGCTATTAACTTTTTCTAGATATCAAAACATTTGTTAATTTCAGTGTTCTTTTTCCCCAGTGGAAGATAAAGAGTCTCAGGATTGTGCTTAAGTGAGTGGCACTTTTACTAAGTCACATAAACTTTCCAAATTTTTTTCTGGACTTGGAGGATCAGTGCACTCATGTATTGGTAAGAATATTAAGATGTATAAAGCACTTCATACTTATATGAGCTATTTTTATTGGATTTTGGAGGGAATATAGGCTCTATCTGACCCAAATTACTAGCCTACAAAAACACTGGAGAGGATTTTTAACCTAAAAATAAGTGGGAAACTAGTGCCCCCAGTAGAAACGAAACTTGTGTTAGCTCAGGTAGCCAATAAGGAAATTAGGAGAATCAGAAAAATAAATGAGGAAATGGTTAAACAATCTATTTACTATTTAGAGCAATTGATATAGAAAATGATTAACTTCAAAAAATCTTTTAATAGTTTGCTTTTTGTCTCCCGCTCTCTTTCTTCCTACTTTCATCTTCTTTGTAAATAAGAGTAAACTATTTGAAACAGAGAAAATATCAACAAATGGGGAATGGAGAGAAAGGATAAAATACATTTTACTTATATTGCAATTTAAATCACATAAAATATAAAGTCACATAGATGAATATATTTTACATTTAGTACACTGGACTTCTGAAAAATGAGCTGTCATTAATTTGTTTTTAACACTAAAAGTCATTCGGTTTCATCCCATTGTCGAAAAACACTATTGCATTCTATTCTCTGTTCCAGAAGTTAATGTAGTATATTACATGTAAGTTATGCAACTAAGTCAACGTTATTATTTAACATCTACTAAAAACACTTAGTGTAATATGTACTGCTATTTACAGGGTCATAAAAATGACTTCCTATCTACAGTTCAACTAAATTTCATGAGCGACAACATATTCCTCTGCATTATAGATAGATATAAAAAATTAAATCTCAAGCACATTAAGTCTACTTATACTTTTAAAATCTCATTAATATCCTCTTAAACTTTTGCTATAAGAGAGTTAAAATTCAGCATTAAAGAATTTTGTAAGTTTTACCCTTGTGAAGTTCATTAAATCTCCTTAATGCATCTGTTCTACGTCCTGTACATCAGGCAGAAATTAGTATAAAGAGTTTTAAATCATGTTCATCCTCTCAAAATGGTTTAAAATATGCTTATGTACAGTTACTAAGTATCATCAAGTATTTTTATTATAATAAGTAATTTGAAAAATATTCATTATAAATCATCTGAAAACATTCTTGCTGAAAACAAAATTTACCATGGTTTTAAAAACGCACTTTTGCTTTCTTATATTCTTAGTCCTATATTTTGATTTGGGTTTTTAATCATATCTATTCCAATAGATCAAACTTTACCTCGCTCTGCCCAAGGTCATGCAGTTTAACAGAGTACAGCATTTTGTACTCAGCATGTTTTACAGGGTAGAACGAAAACATATTTGTAGATTAATGATGTAATATTTTTTATGGTTAAATTTTCAAATGAAGAGTTGCAGCATCAGGTAGTGGAAATAACAGTGGGACTGAAGTTAGGACAAAATGTGAGCTCATTTATGAGTCGAATGACCTTGGGAAGTTGCCTGCTCTCTGTGAGTGTGTTTTTCTCCTCAGTAGAAGAGCATGATAAAATTTAACTCAATGTGGCATGAGAAGGAACTTGGCAAAAATCCCATAGTTTGGTTTCAGTGTTCTCCTAGCTCAATAAATGTTTGTTTATTCTTGTTATAAGACATAGAAAAGGGTTTCATATGCTAGTATGATACATTCAAATCTTTCATTATCATGCAACTTTAGTATTTAGCTATGTTAACATAATGAGCTACAATCTGCACATTAATCTGCACATTAAATGATAGTATGATTTTAAGTTTGAAAGCATTATTGCATTTCCTTGACAGAAGGATCCAGAATTTATTGTTTTACTTGCTGATAAAAAAAAAAGTGTATAGCTACTTTATATATACACAGCCAGGTTTACTACATAAAGAAAAATCTATAGGTTTATAGAACCTCTAAAATTTTAGATGCATTCTGTTTCATCTGAGGAAAAAAAAAAAGCATTGATCAAGATTATTATTTTTTTTTTCTTTCTAGCAAATCTAAGGCAGTTCAGCAACTCTATAACTATAAATATGTACCTTTGGGGTTTCTTGGGGAATTGGTAGAAATCGTAAGAAAAAGCGTCTAGCTTGGAAGTGACCTCTAAGTTTTATTTCCCAAGCTGCTGAAAGAGGAATGTATTTGAGAAGCAGTGTGTGTGTTTAAATGCCAGGAGATTAAGGTGTGGGTTTCTGCCCCAACACTTTGTCTTCTGCTTGATGAGGTAGGTGACTTATTCAGGGAGTTGGGTGGGCAACTGTGTTGGAAGCCGGGTGCTCTGGGTCCAAGGCTCTGTGTTACAATGGTAGACACATGTAAGAAGATTAATGAGAAACCAGGCTTCGTGGATTGTTGAAGTGTTAAAGAGGGAACTCGAAGACCCTGTCCATCTGGATTGACCTTGAGGTTGAAACTAGGTAGGAAGTGTGCTACATGCTTGCTTGCCTTAGCATGCTCCCTGGTCACATGAAAATACCATTTTTTTGGTCTGATTTAAATCAACTCTTCAACATGAAATATTAACAAAAACATCTAGCCTGGGGTTTCAAAATGTATTCAGCATTAGAAAGTCTTGGAAATATTTAATGCTTCAAATAATTTTCCCTGCCTTTGAAATATCTTGCACTAAAAATGTCTTTCTGCTGAAGTATTTTCTAAAATATTAGTTTCCACTTTTACTTTTTGCTCCCAGGACAACGATTCCCCTGAACCAAAACAGCTCCTTTATTTTTTCCTTTTTTAATTTTTTTCTGGTTCTGAAATAACCCATCCTGAAGACATAAACAACTTGCCTTGATGGCTAGCCAAGACTCTGTCCTGCCACACGTCTCCTCCTACTCTCCATTCCTTACCCCAAGGAGCAGTAAACATGAATCTTCTCCCACCAATGCAGCCCCAGAACTGAGAAGAGATTCACTGCAGTTGAACAGTAGGTAGAAATAAAAACAATGCCTCAATTCAACAATATTAAATGTGCTGGGAAGACAGTCTCTAAGAGAAAGGATAAATAACCTACATAATGAAGAATTAGTTAGCAGTGTTATGTAAATATTGTAGCAGCATCAATGAGGAGGTAAGCAGAAGTATTTTAAGACACTATATTATACAATACACTGTGCACTGTTTCCTGGTGATAAGGTTTTTAAAGCATCTTTATAAGCTCTTCTTCTCTGTTGTGACAGGATTATTTTTGCACCTTTAGAAAGCAACTGAAAAAGGAAGTCTGGAAAAAAAATCCTGCCTAACAAAGGAGCCACACTCAAATAGCTTAAACTATAAGAAAGAACTGATTCAAGATATAAGAATAGATCTTAGATATAAGATTAAACCTAAGTAGAAATGATATCCTCGTTTTTATTCCAATGCTGTGCATTCCTGTTGGTGCAGTGAAATGCTAAAATGGCAAAGGCTGAATTTTGGGGGGTTGTTATTCCATTGAATTTTATTTATTTATTTATTTTTTTTTTAATTTTTTATTTTTACCAAGAACATGTAATGGTACATTGTATATATAATGATCATAATCAACATGGTTATTTTGTACCTCCACTGAATTTTAAATAGTCACCGAAGCAAGCATTTCATATAATAACATCCAGAAACAGTAACACATATAATGGAAAAAGTTGAGTGACTGGATAATGTAATGTGCAAATTATACTCAAAAGTATAAGTCATATACTTTTAAGGAAAAATTTTAGCTGCTGATATCAATAGATTGAACTCTCCCACAATACACTTTTGAGAAAATGTTGACAATAAGTTTTCTCTTCACTATCTCTATAAATATCTAAGTTTTAAAATAAGAAAGTAAATGTTTTGGAATTATCCATATTTTAAGTATTTCTTCAAGGTGTATTATATTTGGACTGACAGTGGTGTTTGAATCACTGATATTCACAGATCTAAACCTGATGTTAGGCATGAGTTTAAGAATCTCTATGTTTTATTTAGTAAAGTGAGAAAAATATAGCTACTAGAAAATAAAGAAGAGACAGAAATGTCTTAGACAATCAACAAACTAAATTATAGGTATACAACCTTTCTGTAAAATTGCTCTTGATTCTTTAAGTTTGTTTATATCATTTCTATACTTGTTGCAAAGAATTTTTAATTGATGGATATTTTCTTCTCTGCACTCTTCGTATTTCCATTAGATACTGTATATTCAAGAGAGGCGAACAAATTTCAGTATTATCTCTATTTTTTGATCAAGTGGCCACCAGAGTGGGTATTATATAAGTGAATGAAGTCAGAGGCCCAAATGTGCTTAATGAAACAGATCAACAAATGGTATAATGAAAGTCTTTAGGTTGAAACCTGGGCGATAGGGAAAGCAAGTCAAAATATAGAAATTTATACACAGGCTAGAATCTAGAAATTGCATCCAGGTAACCAAAATTGTGGAATGGGGGACAGTTGAGCAAGAATACATTTAGCAGTAGCAATCAGGTTTGTAAAAATAAATGGGACCTCTGGAGGCCTAGGAAAACAAGGTCAAGAGCTTCCAGAAAAATGAAAATCGAAGAAGTTCATGTTAGAAATATGCTGCTATAGATGTTATTTATAATCCCAGACCCAAGAGTTCTTGACTTTAGTTCAACTTATGAATGGACAAGATGTGTCAAGACAGCCTCTCTGTATGTGCTTTCTAGTTGTTTGCAATACGTATTATGTACTTCTTTTTCCATTGTCAGTAAAAAACACCAAAGACTGTGCATAATGAGAAGCATTCATTTTCTAAAAATTCCCACGTTCCTCTATCATCCAGCTATTTATAACCCCGAATTACAATATGAATAAATCAATGATCAGTTCATTTCAGAAAAATTGGAATTGAGGTGAAGGTATTGGTGGATATTTGTGAGCTGGGCTAGGAGTGGCATATTTAGAACTGGAGAGACTACAGGGCAAACTGATGAGTTCACACTACTATTGAGGTAAGATAGAGAAGTGGAACTGGGAACAGATCTACACAAGTTTACTTTCCTGGGCCATGAACTAGTATTCAGGAGACATTTATTAGGAGCATTGCCTTTCGAATCTTTGGGACACCATCAACTCTGAGGTTAATTTTACCTTATAGCTGCTCTTGCCACGTTGAGTGGAACCTAATTTAACAGAGCAGACACAATCAGGAGAAGCCTGATGCAATCAATAATTCTATAAAAGACAAGACTCCAGGGAACACAATTTGAAAATGGCTACTCTAAAGAAGTGGAGAGTTTTGTTAAAAACTAAGTATTTACCATAGTGCTAAATTTGGAATTGTCAATACAAGTGGTAAAGAATGTTGATTAATTTGTGCAAACTTTCACACTTCCAAAATATCTAATTGTGGAGAAAAAATAGTATCCATAAAATAGATTACAATAGTTTAATATTTCACTTTAGATTTCATTTTAGAAATGAAAAATAAAACATTTTGTTTTATTTACATGGGAAACATTTATAAAATAATTTTTAATTAACACTCTGAAATCTAACCCATGGTCACTTGTCATAGAAACCAGAGAGTCAAAGCTTAGCTTGACAGGGTAGTAGGACTACTGATAAAAGAAAATAAATGTCATATTTAGTTTCCAAGAAAATACTTACTGAAGTATTTATTCAGTATCATTTGATGAACCTACTCTATATTTTTATTATCAAACTCCCAGTTACTTTAAGAAATAACATTTTTCTGAAAATACGAAAAAAAAATTTAGTCTGAAACACGTTTTGTTTGTTCGTGGAGCTGGGATTGGATGCGGGACCTTGTGCTGCCAGGCGAGCACTCTGTCATTCAGCTTCATTCCCCGTGTGGGACTTTTGCTTTAAAAACATTTTATTTTCTATTAAATACATTAAGCAAAATTAGCCAAATCGATTACATTAATTAAAGTGTTTGTCCCCTCAATTTCCTGTTCTCTTCTTTTATCCCAACATTTGCTCTCCAATAAGGAGTGAATTTTCCTGTCTGATCTAAATGAGGGTATGAGGGAAGCTCAGCTAATTTTCACCCAGAAATGGACACACACATTGAGCCTACTGGATTCAAACACTTATTTGGATTTTATATAGAGGCTCTGAGAAACAAACACTCTTCTTCCTTCAGTGTGTCTAATCCAAAGCTTGTGAGTCTGGAGTCAACCGTTGATCACGCCTGTCTTTCTTGGTACCTGCAAGAATCACACCTTCAAATGGAAAACAAAACCAAATAAATACAAGCAATCAGATAAGCAATTAATAGGATAGTGAAAGAGGAAGAGAGAGAGCAGCAGAGCGGCAGCTAGAAATAAAGTGCGGACATAAAGAAGAGGAAGACCTCACGCTTCTGGATGTCTCCCCCTTAATCCTACTAATTTATATAAATGCTTGTTTTATTTTCTTTAGGCTGGTTTGAGTCAGAAGCCTGTCGTTTGAACTTGAAAGAGTCTCACCTAATATACTGCTCAAACAGATATTTTCCTAGTATTGAGTGTGCCTAATTTTCTCCAACTTTCAACATTTTTAGGTTTTAATTTAAAAACTCTTAAATGATCTCATTGGCTTAACTTTAAGATCTGTGCTTTTCAGGAAATGGTTTAAACAAATAATTATGTTGCTGACAGTATTCCAAGTTTAACTTCTTTAATGTCCTTACGGAATTTTTGGATTTGAACTAATCCAAAGAACACATTAAAACAATTACCTTCATTCAAACAAACCTATGGTCTCCAAAATTCACTTAAGGATTGTTTGTCACAACATTGGACATTGCAAGAGATAAATTAAACACCAAATATGTTTGGGATTTCAAATGCATTATTATTTTAGAAAGCTCCTTTAAAAAAAGCAATCTTTTATTCTGTGCTACAGCTCAATTTAATGTTTAGTACTTAAATGTGCGGCTTCTACGCTTCTAGCAAGTAGACTCTTACATATTGTGAAATCAGGCACTTAAAAAAAATAGAATATCTTTTATAGTACCTTTAGGTTTACAAAAAAAATTGAGTATAAAGTAGAGAGCTCTCCTATACACCCCTTTCCTCCACGTACCCGACCCTGCTTCGCTAACCAAATCCTACTTCGTAGTGGCACATTTACTACAATTAATACATTTATGTTGACTCATCGTTGTCACCCAGAGTCCATAGTTTGCGTCATTCTTTAATCTTGCTGTTGTACATTTTATGAGTTTTGACGAGTATGTAATGACAGTACCACTCTTACATCATCATATAGAATAGTTTCATGCCCCTAAAATCTTTCTGCATTCAGCCCTTTCATCATCTCCACCTCATCCCTGTCAACCACTGATCCTTTTATTGTCTCCAAAGTTTTGCCTTTTCCAAAATACTGTATTATTGCATTTACACAGTGTGTAACATTTTCAGATTAGTTTCTTTCAGTTAGTAATATGTATGTAAGGCTTTCTTTGTCTTTCCATGGCTTGATATATCATTTTTTCAGTGCATGATATTCTAGAGTCTGGGTATACCACAGTTAATTTATCCATTCACCTGTTTAAGGACATCTTGGTGGTTGCAAGTGTTGGCAACTATGAAGAAAATTGTTATAAACTTTCATGTGCAAGATTTTGTGTAGACAGAACTTAGCTCAAATTTGGGTAAGTACTAGGGAGCACATTTACTTGGTCGTATGGTAAGAGTATGCTTATTTTTGTAAGAAATGGCAAACTATCTTCCAAAGTTTTCAATCCATTTTGCATTCCCACCAGGGATGAGTGAGGATTCTTGTTGCTCCTTTCACATATTCACCAGCATTTGGTGTTTTTAGTGTTTTGAATCTGAACATTTTAAGATGTGTAGAGTAACATCTCATTATCATTTAAATTTACAATTCCCTAATGATATCTGTTCCCTAAAGACATGAAAAATTTTCATGTGCTTCTTTGCTATCTGCATATCTTTGATGAAGTGTGTGTTTAGGTCTTTGGCCAGTTGTTTAATAGAGTTTTTCATGTTGTTGTGTGTGCAAGAAGTTTTGGTAGTAAAATGTAGAAATTCACTCTTGAAATAAATACGTTGTTTCTAATACAGAGGTATTAAAATACAATATACTTTAGTCAGGAAATTTGATGTCAGGAGGGATACACATGTTTTCCAAATGCTAAACACTCTTCAGCTCTTAAAGATTATATGTGGATTTGGCTCTTCAAGCAATAATTACTCTAATAATAATCATTCAAGTTTAGCTGTATAAAACGATGTCTGTATATGGTTGCTATGTATTTAAGTGAAATAGCCTTTTTGAGAAATAAAATTTTAAAAAAAGACTTTCTTTTGAGATGATAGGGATTGAACTCAGGGTCTCACACATGCTAGGTAAGCACTCTATCAAGCTTGATGTTATTTTCCATTTCTTTTACTGAATTGCAAAAACAAGTCTGCTATACTAGTGTTAGTTTCTAAAAGATATTTTTTGTTAATAATTTATATATTCTTTTTTCATATCTCACTTATAATATTTTATTGAATCAGTGCTTTATGATCTCTGCAACATTATTAACTGATTATAATTTTGCTTATATTTAGTGCTTTTGTTTATTTCTTCCTGAAATTTTCTTGGCCTTTTGTCTCTTTGAGTAAATTTTTCATGTTAGAAGCTTCTCCTTGAATATCCAGTCTTAAGGGTACACCACTAAAAAGCTGTTTGAGGACTGTGTGTGTGACTGAGTCTTGTCATTAGGTGATTGCAGTACACAGTGACAAGCAGATTTTCTCACAGGGGAATTCCTAAATGTTAATAATCATGTACCTTTGCTCTTGGCTTGATTACTTTTTCAGAGTCAGATTCTCCTGTTTTTCTTCTCGGGGTTTTTCTTGCTCTCAGTAGATTGTGACCATATGGTGGGGTGTCCTTGTTTGGGATGCAGGATTATGTGACTACCCTGGTTTTGAGTATGGTTGCATATTTGTCTGCAATTTTGCCTGATGTTACCAGGTCTGTAGCTCTCTTATTCAAACTCTATCAAATTAACTTGATCTATTCTTCTCAGGCGGAGGTGAGAAGATGGAGGGAATTTGGTTTTGAACTTCTAAAGTCAATTATTCACCAAATCTTTATTTACCGTCTCATCCTTCACTCTGACTTTCAGAGATACCTGGTTTTTCAGCGTCCTGAGCTTTTCCAAAGCTCTTACTGTGATCTCATTTGTATTGTGTGACTCTTGTGCGTGTCGTCCTTCTATAGATTTCATCTTTTTTTATCTATAAATGTAAAACAGAACCATATGTGGTGGGGCATGCCTGTAATCCCAGCATTCTGGGAGGCTGTGGCAGGAGGATCTCAAATATGAACTTAGCCTGGGCCAATGAGCAACTTAGTGAGACCACGGGTTCTCTCTGGTAATGTACACAGACACACACACACACACACGCACACACACACACGCACGCGTGCACACACACACACGCACACACAACAGAAGAGCTTTGAATATGTGGTTAATAAATCAAAGTTTCCCTCTCCCCACAGACTTTCTTAAAAATTAAATTAAAAATAAAATGGAGTAGAGTATTAGCCACTCATCCCATCTAAATTTCTGTAGTTTTGTTTGGATACATTATTTCAGGATTTAGACAAGTGAGTGCTGATTGTCCAGATTCAATCTTATTTTAATGAGGAAAACACAATTTTTATAACTACTTCCCGATGTTTTTCTTAAGAACTCTTAAACAACTCTACTCCTGAAAGGTATGTATAGCTGAAAAATGCTGATAGATTTGTGGTGCTAGATAATATTCTTTGAGAATAGACTTTTTTGTCATCATACATTATCATGTCTCAAATTGTTCCATTATTTTTAAATTTCACTTTCTTGTTTCTCAACATCTAAATTTCACCACAAAAATATTTTAGGTAAGTTGCTACTTTTCATTCAGCGTGATAAAAGAAAGGAATCACCAAATAATCCAGTGTCTGTAGTTTAAGCTCTTAGTTAGTGATCAGTTTGAATAGATAGGTTTCCAGGAACTCAGTAACCAGCATTTTTCACCCATTTCACCTGGAGTCATTGTTGCCAAAATTTTCTGTAGCACACAGAAAGTTCATCAGGGGACCCTGCCAAACTGTTTGTGTCTTGTCTAGTTAAAGTCCTCAGTGTGTGGTTCTCTTCAGAGGCATCTCATTAGTCTTTTCTGTCATAGAGTTTTTAATTCATATGATAGGAATGTTGGGCTAACATTCCACCACTACTTCGGTTCACATGCATAAGACTTTAATTAGCACATATGAGTTTTGACCCACTCCCTTATGGCTTATCTTGCTGAGGTGGTTTCCTTCTAATTTACAAACATCTATAGTTTTCAAAATTCATAATATTTTGAGATGATCATTAAATTATTGTTAATTAGTATTCATTGTTTACTATTATTAATGTTAGCCCTATGTAAATAAAAAGTTTTATATCATATATAGATTTCCATTTACCCTTGTTTTCTAATATGCAGGTAAGGAGGATATCAAGTTTAGAATATGGAGTAGATAAGGTACCAATACATTTCAATATTTTTATTGATCTTGCAGAAATAAGTAAGATTAAATCAGACATGGCCAATGAAATGCAAAAATGTCAACAAAAACCTCATTAGGACAGACATTACTAGCCACTTATCCAATAAGGATTCTCCTATTGTTTGAAGCAGAAACCAAAGTAACCACATACCTACTCTTTCAACCTCCCTTTTCTTTGTCATTAGAGGTGATGATTTGAGACAATGCTAGTCAATGAGCTAAGCTCAGAAATTTCTGTATATGGGAGGAAGGTATTCTTAAAATAAAGAGGCCTGCTTGCTTCTTTATCCCATTGTCTTTTGCATTTTATTCTCCCACTTTTCTGTCTAGAACATAGTTTTGGGGTTGGAACCATCTTTTGGCACTTTGGACATAAGAAAAGACTCCAGGACTTTGAACACTTTCTTGGCAGTTTAATCAACCTTGAATTAATGTATCAGAATGACATGTGAAAAATCATTCCCTATTTTGTTAAGCCAGGCAGGCAGATTTTCATTAGCTACTGCTGAAAGTATTTCCTAACTTAGATGTCCTCCCTGGTCTCCACGGTAATTCCTTTGCACATTACTTACATTCTATACTGTTGATGATATGGACTTCTGTATTCAACTAATTCTCAGTAAAAATTGTGTTCTGCTAGCTGTATCTCTAGAAGTTTGAGTGTTTCTGAACCCTTTATCTTACTGAAAACTTGAAATTAGTTGAGATCTTCAGTGGCTGTACAGTATAAAAAGAACGAGCTTCCTGCCCTGATGCTGTTTTCTGTAGTAGGTGGATAATCAGAGCAAAGATGTAAGTTTCCACTTGCACTGAGTGGAAAAAATTTAGACAATGTGCGTGGACAAGGACATGCACACCTCACCTCTAGCTAAAGTAGAGCATCATCCCACCTTCATTTTTCCACTGTGGGCATTCTTTTCTGATGGTAAACCTGAAGATTCACTTCAACTATGACTTACAATAAAAGTTATAAAACCAAATAATCCTGCATGTTCATAAAATCTATAGCAATTTAACATAGAGACCAGTCTCCATAAGTTGTACTATCTGTCTTTGACACACATGAAGTAAATGTCTAGCAGATTTTAAAGATTATTTTTTTAGAGTAAGACATATATTAATAATCCTGTTCTACTGACTGCAGCACGGTGGACGTATTCTTAAAAGTGGCAGTGCTAAATGTTAAATCCTTGCTATTACACTTACCATGCAATGTTCCTATGGAATTATATCAATAAGGTCATTCATTCAAATCAATCAACCCACAATTAGAGTTTATTGGTTGACGACTTTATGTTTCTACATTATTTAGAACTGTTCTAATGGTGGATTTTGGTAGTACTGGTGGATGATTTACCTCAATCTGAAAATTCATAGTAAATCTTGTTAGACTCATAGTAAATCTGACATTTTAATGCAACCAATGCTATTCTGATGATTGCTCATTCTTTGCAAAATAATCAAAGTGTCTGAGGATAATGAGATGCAATGGCACTAAAAGAAACTTTTATGGAGTAAACAAAAAGAGATTAGAAAGTGTCATGGAAATGGAGAAAAAGCAAAAGGGCTAAGCATTTATTTGCATGAGAGCAAATTCTATCAACTTGACTGATCAGTGCCATGAAGAATCATAAGGATGTAGCCAAGCAAAATAAAGTGTTGCTGTAGCTATTCAAGTTTGCTTAATATTTTAAAAATCATTTTCACACCCATTTGCTTTCTAAAACTCTTTAAAAATTTCCAGACTTGTGCATTTCAGTTTAATTTATGTTCAATGTATCTAACTGTATTTTCACACATTTAATTAATTTTACCTTTAAATACATACTCAACTCCATTTCTAACCAAGACAGAGTAACTGGTGGCAAAATTGTTCTCCCACCGTAAATAACTACAAAACTGGATGAAACATGTAATGCATGTATTTTCTAGAGTTCTATAATAAGCAGTGTAGAACTTTGAAAGAAAAGCAACAAGTGAGATGTGCCCTAGGTTCTGGTCTTTTTGCCTGCAGCACATTCACTATCAGAAAGCAAGGACACCGAGTCAGATCAAAGGCACAGTGTCACCAAGCAAGAGCGAGTTAGTATAAGAACTGAGATAACGGAAGTGGTTGGAAGTTTTCAGGAGAGCTGTAAAGAGAGTTGGGGCCAGAAGTCAGTATAGGAGTCTCTGGTTCTCAGTAGAGGACATTGCTGCACCCGGGTGAGGTGAGACTTGGAAACCAGTGGGCTTGAAGTTGGAGGGAACTGTGGTGGACTTATTATTATGGTCAGTTTGAGCAGGAACGCCCAGCTGGACTAAGTTAGTGTGGTTCTGGGTGTAGAAGATCCACCTGAGGGTTACTGCGGATACAACATAAAGGAGAACAGGAGCAGAAGATAGTCAGTGGCTATTTCCCAGGAGAAGCTCTATTGGGGCTGGTTTCCCTGGATGAACTAGGCTGTTCTCCTTGCAGGAGGCGCTCCGGGCCTTGCTGTCGTCATGCATGACTGCTGTTCACTTTGTGGAGCTCTGGTCTTCATCTCTGCTGTGAGTGTCATATCCTGGCTCTGGTATAGATTTCTTCAGCCATTTAGTGCAGGCTGGATGTACAGAGACAGTGCCGTGGGCTCCCAGCCCTCTTTCAGGTCTCTAGCGCATGGATAGACATTCTACACTCTTCCTGCATTTGGCTTGTGTGTGTAAGTGTTGTAACGTGTATATGTCCTGTATTAAATCTTCTCTCTTGCAAACCATTGACTCTAGAAAAGTAACTAAGACAGGAGCTAACAGAAGTTAGGTGGTGTAGGTGTTGTTGCGTAGGACCAGGCAGGTTGGTGAGGCCTTGGTGAGCACTTCAAACATTTGGCTGGTGCTCCAGAAAGACCATATTTAGGAATAACGGCTGAAAATAAAGTAAGGACCACAGTCCAGGATCGAGAACAAGGCTGAAATAGATCCTCTTTCATAAACCATCGAGCAACCCCAAGATTCTGATCTTACCAGAATTTGAAATCTTTTAGAAGGTGAAACTATACTGCAAATAATTCAATCCAAACCTATGAAGCAGGCCTGAGTGAGGAAGACAGCTAGAAGTAAGGTCAGGGATCAAATAAGGAGTTGACCATATGAGAAGCTTTGACCTGCAGGAAAAGGTTTTTGAAGGGTAGTAGTAGAAGGATGGCATTTGGAACTCTCCTGAGTAAGGCAGTTGTGAGGGAAGCGAGCCACTCCAGCATTTCTGGATTGAGGAGACTGATGAGACATGACATCCAGGTGGAACATGTGATCCTGTATTGGGCCTTTTCATGAAGGACATTATTAGGACTGTCATGACACTCAAGTGGGGCTTCTGGGTGAAATATGTATGACAATTCTTGAAGCCTTTCTGTAAATTTGCATTTTTTCCAAAATAAAAAAGTAAAAATATAGATAAATTGACATTTTTTTACCAAATGAAGCCACACTTTTCAAAATGGTATTAGACTTGATGCAAAATTGTGAAATAAATTACTCCTCTCACGTTTTCTTCCTGGACTATATCATCTTGTCCCAAAATAACATGATGTACTATGGTATCCACATTTATTTTCAATGATCATTAATTTTAATCCTAGATTTTAAAAATATATCAGTGGTGTACATGTTTAAAAGTTTCTTTTAAATAATAAGCTAATGTTGTCAATAATTTATTCAAGGCCAGAACTTGGAAGCCAATACATCTTAACCCAAAGGGAAGGACGTTTAATGGCTTCCCAAGGGCAAATGCACATATATCCCCCTAAACACAGTGACTTGACACCAAGTATTGTTGTTGGGTTGTAAGCAAAGCTGGCAAATGCCAGCCAAGGGAGTTTCTCTTAGCTCTTCCTAGGCCCTAGACACATATTGCCAGAGTTTGAGTGAAGTCACTGGCAAGAAGCACCAGCTCTCGAACGCTACTTGTTGCTACTCCAAGGGTCATTCTAGGTTATTGACATTTATCCAGAAGATTCTCCCGAAGTGACCTATGAGATACACAGAGCCCGAGAGTGCCCATTCTGAGAATTTGTGTAGTTTTTCTCTGCACAGAATACCTCCCGGTGGCACTTTACAGTGCCCAGCCCATGGTGGTGAATGTGGGAGTGTGTATGTGTGTGCAGAGTCATCAAAGGGTGTGAGGAAGCAGCATAATATCAGAATTACTGGACAATAATCTGCCTTTGTGGGTACCTATGACATAGGGGCTCTGTATCTGGGAGACCAGCCTCTCGATGTTCTTTTCTTTAACCCTTTTTATACTAAAACTGCTGCAGTGTTGAAATCATCTTATGCAATTTTCTAATCCTGTTTAAGAGTCAAAATAATTATAGAATTTTGCGGGGCCACAAACTATTAGCACAAGTGGAAGAAATACAGTAAAACAAGAAATCTAGTTTTTGAACATGGATATTATTTTGTTTTTCAACTTCTCTATATTTATATCATGAATTCTTCAAATAATAAAATTTGTTAGGTACATGTCTATGTAATTCATGCCTATCATGAAAAAAATGTTTCTATATATGAAGGAAAAATTACACAGTGAGGAAAATAAGCAATTAAACCTTAACTTTACTAATGGGGTTCAAGTCAGTTTTAAATTTTTTTGGTCATTTTTCACTTCAGGAGCAAAAAGTTACTGTATATTCATTAGCAATAGCTCATTACACATTTGCCTGTTGTCTTTACATAAAACAATACAAATTTAAATTGCTTCTGAGTAAAGAGTTGGGCTACAATATCCTCCTTGTCTTCTAAATCACTCCGATTTTGATAATGGTTAGGATTCTGTGGTTCCTTTATGTTAAATCAAGAGTCTATGTTGTCCCATGTGAATAATCCAAATATCCCAGGCCTTAGAGCTTGTGACTTAAGGAAGGCAGCACTTTGCTTTTGTACACAAAGTGTAATGTGATGCACCTTCTTTAGGGCAACTGCCTACAAACAGCAACCTCCAAGTATCTCCCGATCATTTCTGAGATTTCCTCAGAAGCAATTTCTTGTGGGCCGAAGCCAGCCATCAAACGAATTCGTTATGCAGAGTCCTCCTCCTTTTCTGCCTCTTCTGCTTTAAATTTCATGTCTTCATTTCTGCTTTCAGCAGAGCTGCTTAAGGAAGCCTGTCTTAGTTACTTTCTTGTTGCTGAGACATGATACTTGACACCCACAATTTAAAGGAAGAAAGGTTTATTTTAGTTAATAGTTCATAGAGGTTTCAGGGCCATAGTCAGCTGGTTCCAAGGAAGGATGGCCTGGCAGGAGGGCGTGGCAGAGCAAAAGTATCTTCAAACCATGGCAACAGGAAGCAGAAAGAGAGAGGGGTGGAGAGAGAGCGCAAGATCAAAGGAGGAAGGAGGGAGATAGACCCTTCCGGGCCACACCTCCAGCGACTTACCTCATCTGACCAGACTTCACCTCCCAACATCACATTTAGCTATTAACTCATTAGTGGTCTAATCCACTGGTAAGTGTCATGCCTCTATGAGCCAATCACCTCCGCAGAGCCCCACCTGTGAGCACAGGAGACTTTGGGGAGCATCTAGATAAAAACTATAACAAAGCCTCACTGCTGTTTATACCCATTATGAAAGCATTAGTGTCAAGTCTAGTTACTGTTTCAGTTACTTCCAAACTTCTAATCCTTAGAACCCCTGCGCAATTTATAGCTTTATATGAAATGGTTTCTTTACCTACACTGTGCCCTACTCTGTCATCAAGTTACAAAATTTCTTTACTTCTGCCCAAAACTTGAAGATACTACTAGATGCTGCTTCAGTCTTTTTGTCTATAGAAGTTCTGAAATAATAACAAATAATAGGTCATGGGAAGATCTTGTGTCATTTCTTTTGCCGTCTTTCTTTTTCTTTTAATGTCCTGAATCCAGTCAAATTTTTTCCATCAACTTTCAGTTATGCAATGAAAACTACTAGGCTTCTTAATGGAATCAACTGTATATTAGTAACTGGGAGCATCAGTGTTCTTTACACTAGTAACTTATAGCTAGGAGTTTAATGGCTTAGCCTGTTTTCTTTTGCTATAACACAATCCCTGATGATGGGTAATTGATAAAGGAAAGAAGTTTATTTAGCTCATACTTCTGGAAGTCCAGAGCATGGTACCAGTATCTGCTCATCTCTGATGAAGACCTTCTGGCTACGTCGCACATGATGGATGACATTATGATGGGAGCATCTGCAAGACTGAGAGATCACATAGAAAATCCAGAAACAAGAAATATGCAGCAGCCGGGCTCGTTATTTTTATTGCAACTTGCTCACGTAAGAACTGGAGATCCTTTGATGAGTACATTTATCACTTTCAACGGTGGTGCCCTAAGTATCTAATCACTTTGCAATAGCTTGCATCTCTTAGATGGTCACACTTAGCATCCTGCGGACCAAGCTCCCAGCACAGGAACCTCTGGGGACACATTCGAACCACATCCAAACCACAACACATAGATTCTAGCCACTCAACTCTGGCTCAGTTAGCTAGTAAATGCTCCATTGCAAAAAAATATTTTCAAAGTCTTACTAGTACACAATTTTAAAATAATTCTTTCATTTCTAGAAAGAATATAATGGCTGGAAATAGAACCAGAAAGAACACAGAGTTTCTGTATTTCCAAGCAGGATTATTTCTCAAGAGGTGTCATAAGAGGAAAGTACACGAGTACGATAAATTCCTGTCCTGCCTCTCTCTAAGAATCCCCCGTGGCACTGCCATGCATCCCTCCTGCCATCATCAGTGAATGAAAGCACTTTGCTGCAGCAGAGTTACTCTCTGGACAGCAGCTGCTTCCCATATTTTTCGGATCTTGGTAGGTGCATGCTGCTGTCTCTGTGAATCATAGTGCTTATTCAGGAGCTTCCTTTGCAGTCCAAACTTCCCAGCTTAGTCTCTCCTTCTCGACTTGCCTTTAAAACATCCTATTTGGAAACTAGAAACTTCTGGTTGCATCAGAAACATTTTCAGGTAACAAGGAAATGAGCAGTCATGATGGATCCTGCCAATTTAATATCAAAAAGTTATTGATGGTTAGAGAATAGGACACCTCCTAAGGACTCATGAATTCAAAATTGGTGTATAAAAGTATCTGCATTTGTTAAACATTTATTTTTGAATAATTTATTTACTTATTGGATAACAATTTTTATGTGGCTACTATATACTAGTTGTTATTCATGTTAGTAATATAAATGACTAAGGTTAAAAAAAGTAACTACGAAGTTACTGGTTTTAGAAAATATATGGCAACAAAGTGGAAGATTGACAGAAGTGATGTGAGGGAAGAGGCAGGAAG
This sequence comes from Hystrix cristata, assembly GCA_004026905.1. NCBI lineage: Eukaryota > Metazoa > Chordata > Mammalia > Rodentia > Hystricidae > Hystrix > Hystrix cristata. The sequence goes on along the minus strand of PVJO010015138.1, from coordinate 15,560 downwards.
AGCTAGCTAGGCATTGCACTATCCATGGAAGTAGTGGTGAGGCTAAGGATGGACTATAAAAGACAAGGAACAGATCTGAGAGATAATTCAAAGGAAGAGTTGTTTTAATTTAATAACTATGAGGATGAAGAAGGTGGAAGAATACAAGATGGCTCTTAAAATTTTAATTTCCTGAGAAGATAGTAGTGTCTTTTCTTGAAATTATGCTCCAAGAAGTATACATTATATGTACTGTCCTAGTAAATATCTTTGATTATGTGTGCATATGCATGTATATATGAATGTAGGTGGCAGAAACAGTGGCCAAACGTCCTGTAGTTTATTGTCAGTTTATGGAGATAGCCAAAAGTGTTATTTTAAAGTTCAGTAAAGTCTGACTGCTCATGAAAATTTTCCTGATAATATTAAATCGAAAGTAATGAGCAGTAAGTGCTGTGGGCCTATCAGGAAATAAACCCCAAAGCAAGTTATAATATAGTATGTCACCTTGCTTGTAGCTACCTTTGTACCTCTTAGGTCGAGGCAGGCACATCAAGATGCAGGAAGATATTGTGTATAGAGAGTGAGACATTACATATGGCCACATTTTGTATCTATTACAATGTATTACGGAGGTTGTTCTCCAATCCTATCCTCCAATAGTCATAGCTGACCCTCGAGATTCAAGTAAAACTGAAATGTTTACATATTAAACACTTTGCAGACTATTGAGAGTGCTTGTCACTAAGGAGATAAAGAATTCACCCCAGCAGACAACACGGCTGTGCCCTGGATTTCTTTTGATCTCTCCTGGTTGTGTCAATAGCTTGTACAGTGAGGTGGGAAGCTCTGGTGACAACAATAGAATCCTCCAGTGGGGGCAGATACTAGCTCCCTTGAGATTGAAAGGTGACACCTTGCCCCATACTGGCAGCCATCACAATGTGGGCAATGCCAGAATGACCTAGGTAGACACAAGTAACTGTGTCACACCATTCCCACTGACCACTGCAAAAAGTCTGAGGCAGTCAGGGAAAAATGGCAAATACTACACGAGGCTTGGGAAGACATTGTTAATAAGCACATGTGTTGAACTTTCCTGTTAAGTGTGTGGCTTCGTGCAGTTTTCTATAGATAAATTTTCACTTATGATATTGGTAAGCACAGAAAACTACACAAAACTATGAACACTTGACATAGTCTTATTCTCTGGACAGTATGAGGTAGTTTGTGGTTGTAGCCATAGAAGAAAACTGAAGTGAAAACTTTAACAACATTATACATAATTGTCTTGTTGATAATCCTAGTACCCTAAAGTAGGGGAAATTCATAACTGTTATTTTCCTTCTTGTATACATCTGCATGACACTATTTTTTTTGTGTGTGGTAAAACCCTGGTTTTCTTGATTTATATGCACTATAAAATATGAAAAAAATGTTTTAATTTGAGTTGCTTTTAGAAATGTCAGTGGTTATAGATACTCTCCAAATGTTGACAATTTTCTTCAATGAATAAACTTTAGCTTGGGAAAAATCGAACAAATGTAAGCAACCAAGGAACCAACCAAGCAACCAAGTAACCAGTCCACCAAGCTACCAGCCAATGAACCAAGCAACCAACTAACCAACCAACCCACTCACCAACCAACCAAATGAAAAACAACCCAAACAACCAACAAACAAAAAAAGCAAAAAAAACCTTAGCTTATTGTGCCACAGAGAGCCACCTAGATTTCCTGCCTTGGTAAAGTCACATCATTTTGAGTTCTCGTTGCTTTTGGCCTGAAGATGTACTGGGGTCAAAGACCCAGTCAGCCTTCTGGAGAAGACTCCTGCTCATAGTTATGACAGATATCAATTTCCCCAGAACAATATTTTTAAACCATTATAGTTTCAATAATTTTCGTCTCAAATTCATGCTTAACATGAATGTTTTTCTTGAGTCCCAAGAGATTTGCCTTCTTTATACATTTGACTAAACTTTAAGATGAAGTTTCACTTCTTTTGAGAGACAAGAAAAGCCTATTAACAGATGAACTTGACAAGGAGAAGTGTATTTATGGGTTGGCTTACATGGTAGATATTTTGGTTCAGTGAATAACTCAAAGCTTATGATTTAAAGCCCCACCATTACCTAGGAAAGCTTTGGAAAATGTGAAGTTCTGTTGGCAATCTTAATGTCACAAGAAATGGCTATGAGCTGAAGAAAATACAAATTTTCTATTCCAGAAGAAATGCTTCCAGAGCCTGGAATTCAGAGTAACCATCTTGTCATGCATCTATTGGCAAAGGTCTTTGTCTGATCAAAGTACTGAGAAACTTTTTTGAAAGTTTCTTCTGTGCTCATGACCTTAACAGTGAAATATGGATCTTTTCTATTTTCTTGCTGAAATAGACAGTATTAGTGATATGTTTTTTCCTCCAAAGATGACCTTATTGACTGTGGGGAATAATGTGACTAGAATTTGTCCAACATGTCTTGACAATGTCTTGTTTCTCCACACAATTCTATCTCTAAGTGGAAAAGAGTAATGGTTGTTCCAATTGTGAATAATATGACACTCACCATTTTGTACTCTGAGCTAAGGTTTTCACTACTTACTACAGTTTAACGACGATAAAGTCACAAGTCTATTGGGCAGCCAATGTATATTTTCCTTGTCATGTCGAATAAAATTAAACTTTTTGATCATCTTCTTTGAAATTTCCTACCGAGCAGAGTTAGGTTTCTGATTTCTATAATGCTATTGATTTCAATTTTATTTCAGAAACTTTAGGTTTTGCTTTAAAAATAAAACTATTATTTATACAGAATATATTTTAAAATGTTATTCCATATGAAGATAATTAGTTTATAAAGATGATATAAAATTTATTCCAAAAATGTGTATATATGCTCTTGTAACATTGTCAAAGAAGGGACTCTGCCTTTGAAAGATTTTACAAAAAATGCAATGGCCCTCATAAAAATAAAAATCTACCCTACAAAATAATATCTAAGAAGTTTCCAGATTTAATGTTCTGTGACTTGGTTTAGGAATACAAAATCAGAACCATACTATAATAGGGATTTAAAGTTTATTTAGTCTAACATGAAAACAAAGTTTTAAGTATTGCAGCAGTTTACTAGGGCTGTCATAAAAGAATACCACAGACTACAAGAGGAATTAATGCTTTTTGCAATTTTGGATGCTAGCAGACTAAGGTCAAGGTCTTGACAGATTTGTTTATTTGGAAGCAGGGGAGGCATTTATTTATTTTTTATTAGCGTAGGTTTGTGACATATAATATTTACGTTCATCTTGGGGATGAATTCTGGTGTCTCTATGTGGCTAAATTTCTTTTTCTTATAAGATGTTATGGTTTAAGTATGAAGTGTCTGTAGAAGACTCATATTGACAGCTGATCCCCAATGCAGCATTGTTCCAAGGTGAGGCCTAGGGAGGTGACTGGATCTTGAGGGTTTTTACTTCATTAAGTAGACTAATCCACTGATGAGCTCATTAGCAAGCTGAATGGCCTTATTAGCAGGTGGGAGGTACTGAAGGGAGTAAATCACTAGGAGTGTGACTTGGGAGAGAATGTCTTTCTCTAGCACTTTCCCTGTCTGTTTGCTCACTTGAACACCATGAGGTGAGCAGGATTCCTCTGCTGCACCTTCCTACCTAGAAGAAATGGCGCCAAGTGATCCTGACTACAACCTCTGAAACCATGAGCCAACATAAATCTTTCCTTCTCTAAAGGCCTTACATTTTTCTTGGGTCTTTGGTCACACGGACAAGAACGGAAGAAAACATAAGATCACCAATCCAATTGGATTAAAAGTTTACCTTAAAAACCTTATTTAAAGTTATTTGCCTCTTCAAATACCTTATTTACAAATATAAACACTTTGAGATACTAGCATTATTGAATACAGGGTCCCATGGAACTTCTTTCCAGGTTCTTTGTGTGCTGACTAAAGAATTGGACAAGCACACAGAAAAGGCAGCAAAAAGTACATTTATTGAGGGCAGAAAAGAAGAATGTTCCTCACGGTGAGAGTGGGTTGGTGAAAAATCTCATAACCGCCCTGAGGACAAGGGAAAAGGGTCTATTATTTCTGACCAAGAGTCCAAGACATTCCCCGAGGGCCGTAAGGGGTATGTTCTGACAGCTCATGCTGAGTCACATGCTCTGTGTTAACAGTGTGTGTTCTTACCCATAATTCACTCTGTTATATTTGTATACCTGAGATGCAACCCATATAGATCTGTAGATAATGAGTTTGTCCATGGCCAAAGGTTACTTTTGGACACCTTAAATTGTGTCTGCACTTATGCCTGAGTTTAGGGTTTCCCTGAGATGATTTATGGGCTATTTCTTAGACTGTGGCTATTGTTTGGGAGTTAAAGTGGCAGGTCCCTGGGCCAGGACCCTTAAAGATTAATGGAGAGGTGGTCCTTCGCCCAAGATTGACAGGAAGGCATACTCTGGCCTTTGCTAACTACTATTCTAGTAGGGGTTAATACTCCAGCGTATGAACCTGTGGGAGTTGGCAGCTGGGGAGATGGAGCACAATTCAGTCCACAGCAAACATCTTCTCTGTGCAAGACGTGGATGGCTTTCGTGGAGAAGAGAAAGATTTGGGTCAGTTTCCAATCATGGACTTACTTAGATAGACATTAACTTATTAATAAACATGCCAAAGTTGTAAGATGAGATACAAGAAAATTATAGGAAGATGGAAAATAGAGATAATCAAGGAGAGTTTAATTAGCTGTGTAAGATGATGTTGGGTAAGCTAAGTTTAACAATTATCCACTCTCTGAAGAATGTCATAATAAAAAGCATACACACTATAGCAGCCAAAAAAAGTAATTTCAAAGAAATATAGTTTCTCCTATATCTGCCTAATATTATGGAGTGAATTTATAACCACATTCATATTTCTTAGCTTTTTCGTTTGTGTCACATTCACTTCCAGTACATCCCATCTTTTTGCATTTTTTAGATGATATTTCCTTACATTTATGCCAGCATATTTACCTCTTTAACATCTGAGATTTTTTAGGGGGTGCTGGGGATCAAACTCAGGGCCTTGTGCGTGCAAGGCAAGCACTCTAACCACTGAGCTAAATCTCCAGCCCCTGACCTCCTTAACTTTTAACCAAAAGTCTTACTTCTCTCATCCTCATCCTGACATCATAAAGCCTAGTGAGAAAGAACCATCTACAGGAAAAAACAAGAGAAACAATAAGATCCAGTAGCATTTGGTTAGGAAGGAGGAAGGTAATATTCACAAGTCAATTGTTTGGGTTTCTTTACACAAGGAAGTAGATTTTGGAAAACTGCCATTTGTTACTGATATTCCCAAGAATAGCTTTAGTGAATGAGATTGGTGGCTATGTTTGAATGGGAACAGCCATGTTGGGGAAAAAAAAAAGAACAATTTTTTTTTTTCAGAATATGAATGCATGAATAGAGCAATTCCCAGAGGGAAGCTGGAGGTACATATAGGATATATATTTTTTAATTGCTTAGAACAATTTGAGCAGATTTTAATTCTGAGAGAATCCATCAATAAAGACAGGATGGACATTTGGGTAGGAGGTAGGAGATTTGATGGATCGTTATTCCCAAGAAGGACATGAGAAAAGGCGCAGTGAATCTGACACTCAAAATACAGAGATACAATTTTCAGCAGGAAACTGAGACACCCCATTCCTTGTAGGCTGCAGTTTTGAGGGAGGTGGGGAGAAAGATTTCTCCAGAGAGGGAAGAATGGTGAAAGTCTAGAGTTTTCGAGGAGACCTAGAAGAGACATAATCAACGTTTCCCTCTGAAGAATTTTAGTTTCGAAAGTAGAAAAGGAAATGACTCTAATAATCTAAGGGCAAGAATTGGTTGTCTGGTCTTATCATTAGCAGAGAATGATAGTCACTAAAATCTATGAAGATGAACTACATCTTTATTGTGAAGATATGCTTCTAATATATAGTACCTGAAATTAAATTGTTTCACTGTGAGAAGCATGGAGGTATATTAAGGCTCAGGAGATCTTTTTTCTTCCTTTTTACTTTGTTAAAATCTACCAAATGTAGTAATGTTAACTGCCATAACAATCGTGAGAACTTCTAATTTCCTTGAAGTGTAGGCAAACGGAAGATGTGAGCTGTATTTTATTTTTATGGTCCTACTTTCAGACAATGTCAAGTGTTTTAGATTGACAATAAAAATCATTATTTCTGGGAGAATTACATTCTACAAGTTTCTTTTCCCAGCTTTTGTATTTTCCTTTGTGGAACTATTGGAGAGAGGGAGGGAAGGGGAGACACACACACACACACACACACACACACACACACAGAAGGTGAACATCTCATGTAATGCTTAAATATCCAATTTTTTTTAAATATCCAATTTTATTGGAAAAGAGTGAGATACAGACTGAAGATGAAGAAAAATTATTGATTCTTTTTACTGATTCCCCAGTGTTACAAGAAATATGGCTGTAGTGTTTATTTTCCTAATTCCCCAGGGGTAAAAATTTTCTCTCCAATATCCTACCTCCAAGTGTTGTACTCTTAACTACTTTGCTATATATTACCTTGACATACCAAACATATAAAGCTATATAATTTAAAATTTACAAGTAACACAGAAGTGGTTCTCAACTAGGAAAGATTTTTGTCATTTGCAGTGATTGGAGAGATTTGAGGTCATTCCCCCTGAAGGAACGCTACTGCATCTAACGGGTAAAGAAGCAGCAAAGATGCTTCTCCGCTTCCCATAGTGCACAGAGTGGCCCCACAACAGAGAATTACAAGGTTCAAAATGCAAATAGTGCCCATGTTGGAAAATTCTGTCAGAGACAGTGCAGACCACAAAGACCTAAGTGTCTGTTACAGTTAATCTTGCTTGCCAACTTGCCTGGACTAAGACCCCTGGATTGAAGAAGGAGTGGAATGCACAACATGGCTTCTTCAATGGGCTACGAGGAGACAGGGCCTCTGTGGAGGAAGTAGGTCAGGGGGGTGTGACCTGGGGGTCTATATCTGGTCCCCGGCATCTTTCTCTATGTCTCTTCCTGTTTCCTGTTTTCTTGCTTGGTCTCTGATTTCTGGATACCATAAATTGGGCAGCTTTTCTCCATCATGTTCTTCTGCTGTGATGTTTCTGCTTTAGAGCTAAGCGATCATGGACTACAACCTTTGAAACCATTAGCCAAAATAAACCATCTTCTCCTTTAAGTTGTGAGTGTCAGGTATATTGTCTCAGCAATGAAAAACTATTTCAGTGATTGAAGCGCTGCATGTTCTTGAGATCTATGTCCCAATGTAGTTCCCCCTTGTCTCCTTATCACTGGTTTGGTTGTACCACAATGCATCCCAAGGTGGCTGGGAACTGGTTCTGGCAAGTGCTCCCTGGGTCCCATATTTCTTTTAATGTAGGAAGAGGGCCGGGATGTTGATCAGGAGAATCTGAAAGTATACATCCTCCTACCTACTCTTCTATATTTCCTTTTTCTTTCTGGTCATCTGCAATACTTCACATAAATGTTTTCCTGTTGCCTTTACCTGCCTTGAGTTCTATAAATACACCCTCCTTCCTCTACAGTGCCCCAGTACAAAACTGCCTTTCCTTTTTAGGCTCCTTCATGAACGTTTTCCCAGTGAAGTTTAGCTAAATATCAAGAAGTAATCCCAGTAATTATCGTCAACCTACGTTGAAATGTTCAGCAGCCATTCCAAAAATTTTCCTGGGATGTTTACCTCAACTCAACGATATTTTGAATTAATGTGGAGAAAACCATGTAGGTGGAAAGTCTCCTGGTTGTCCCCTGAATTACGCTATCTGGTTATTTCTTCCACAGGTAGCATTTGCTTTGAAGGAAGCTCTGCTCGCTTTGCTAGTTCTCCCTGGTTTGAGAAAGTAACCACCTCTGTTGCCTCATCAGGAACCAGATCTGAAGTCATCTTGGTTTGGAACTTCCAAACATTCAGAATTGTGGAAAATAAATGTGTATGTGTGTGTGTGTGTGTGTGCACATGTGTGTGTTTAAGCCATCTGACCTACAATATCTAGAGAATATTGTGAGAAATCTTGAGAACTTACCACAGTAGTTCTCCTGTTTATGGATCTAGATAACACTTTTTTGTTTGTTTGATGTTTGATATTTTAGAAGGAGTCTCACTATGTAGTCCGGGCTGGTGTGAACTTGCTATATAGCTAAGGTTGGCCTTCAAATCACAATCCTCCTGCCTCAGCCTCTTGAGTGCTAGGATTACAGGCACGTACCACTAGATTTTGCTCTGGATCTAGGTAACTCTTGAATGACTCTCAATCACTCTTTTGAGTGAGCCACAAATGATTTATTGCATTTCTAGACCTGCTTGTTTTTTTCCTCTTCCCTGGGATCATCTTGTGACTAATTAGTTGAATATTGACCGTACTTTCTGCTTCCCTGGGCTAAATGCTGAATTGAGACACCACTGTGGAGAGGAGGGAGACTCTCCACTGTGGAGAGAGAGAGAGGAAGAACATTTGAGTAAGATTAAAGTAACTCAGCCAATAGCAAAGATACACCGAGAAGTCAGAAATTTGCTATCAACATCTGTCTTGCCCTAAATTATGCCTAAATACCAGATAGTACTTCTCATGATCTATTTTAGTTTTAATTAAATTTGTTTCATTGAATTATATACTTCAATTAATTACTATATATAATTGCCATATTATTTTGCTGTCATGCCATCATCATCTAATTTCTCACATGTAAAAATCTTGAAGGAAATATCATATTCATATTCTATTATTTTTACAAAGTCAGTATTTCCCAGTATTAGGGTCTCATGTTGCTTCCTCACGAGTCAGATAGATCACTTGTGTTCTTTGTTACCTAGATGGAGGTAGAAAGGGCTTTAAAATGAGCAGGGCTTGTCTCCAAAAGGAAGAGTGACTCCTCTCAAGATGATCAGCCGGATAACTGCATTGGGTGACTAAGGAAAATGTGTCGTTGAATGAGATGCAACATTGGTAGATGTAATGAGTCCCATGCTCCTTTTCATGCTAGAACACTTCATTTAGGGTTTTACAAGATGCTTGAGAAAATTGGTCTTGGGCCTCAGTTTTCTCATTTTAAAATGAAGATTTTAGAGTTGAGCATGATGGCTTCAGTCTGTAATCCCAGCACTCTGGGAGGTTGAGGCAGGAAGATTACAAGTTTAAGTCCAGCTGGGGCAATTTAGCAACTGAGAGAAAACTGTCTCAAGATAAAGACATTTTTAAAAGTACCGTAGCTCAGTGTGAAGACCCTGAATTCTATCTGTGGAATACACGCACACACACACACACACACACACACACACACACACACACACTCACACATGGAGTTTGGACAAGATGAAACATTTCTTTCTTGAAACAAATTGAACATTCTAGTGTTGTCTGATGATTTTATTTTCATTTGAAATTAACACAGCATATTATTTTATTTGAGGTTTCCTTGCTTCCAATAGACTACGTGGGATGTTACTAATACAATAGGTACCAAAAATGAACTATGAAACCACATGCAAAAAACATAAAGCTAGATTAGTGAAGATGGTTAGGATTTATGTCATGGTTCTTTTAAATTCTTTTTCATCTGTTTTAGCTGTTTTTCACATGCAAGAGTATTATTAGTTCAGTGTACTCTGCACATTAATGCATACAGATGGACAACAAGCTGAATATGTCTATCCTTCCTTGGACACTTATTGTAACCTGAACTGTAATACGATTTCTGTTAACTACTGTGCGATCTACAGTGGTCATCTCATTTCTCTGTTTTTTGACTCTTGGTACTGGATACAACATCCATTTTTTTTTCTTTATTTGTTTAGAAAGGTAAATATACCCTCATTGTAGAACATTCACATAGATTGTAGAACATACCACAAGATACAATAAAGAAAGAAAGAAATATTGAAATTTACTCACCTCAGGGGACACACACACACACACACACACACACACACACACACACACACACAGAGGCAACCCCCGACAGACACAGACACAGACACAGGCACAGGCACACACACATAAGCGATGCTGTTGCAAATATAACTTATATTCTTCACTTAGAGTGAGCGCCTACGAATGGTCTGGGCAAAGGACACTTATATTTAACATTCTAATCCAACATCATGTTGTCTTTGACAAGTATCAGTATTTTACATCCTACCAACTCTGCCTTAGCATACCTGCTTCCGCACACCTTTGACCAGTTTTTGGCAATATTATCACCTTTATTCAAACTGAGTGTGGGTATGAGAATATGCTGCCATTGCTAGTTATTGCATGTATTTGACATGCACATATTTAATGGTATAAGGTCATATGTTTGAGAAAATTATTATTTTAACTTTAGTTATCAGTGAGGCTAACCTTAGCCAGTCATGATTAGGATTGAATTGTTTTTGTTTCTTTGTAGATTACTTTCAAAGGCATGTGTCCTAGCAATTTCAAAAATTCCAGTGATTCAAAAGAACATTTTCTTCCTTCTGAATATAAGTTTAAAGTCTTTTCCAAAGTGTGTCTTGATTGCCTGGTGGTGCCATATACCACGTGATTAGGTTGGGCTCGCATACAGATAATGTCGTACAATTTGTGATCTGATCTCTGCAAAACCTAGATATTGCTAGATTAAGTACCTTTTTTTATTTGTTATCCTATAAAGCGTAAAATAAAATGTTCATTTCAGCTTTAACAATATCTAATTAGTGACATTTCCTTCACCAAAGTTTCTATCTTTTTTATTGGTTCTAGTCAAACTGTTTTATATGTCCTACAAAAATGGCTCATCTTTTTTTATTTCTTTTAAACCTCATTATCTTTTTGATGACACAGTAATTTTCTTTCCATCTTTTATCTCCCTTTAGCTGACATCTTCACTTTGTCTTTTTTTTTAATAAAAACTATGCAATGCTCTTATACATTTGTTTTGGCAACTTTTAATGGAAAATTCAATTTCTATGAAGTACATGCCAGTATTTTTAGAAGTACTTAATTAAGTTCCTGAAAGATCAAAGGAGAGATCGCACAGAAAACTGTATAAATGTGCAAGATACCTTCTTCATGGGGTCCACCAAGGAGGATTGGGGGAATAGAGATGACTTAAACTGATATCATACTTTTGATTAATGTCTTTTAAAGACATCTTTTCTTCTTCAATGTTTCTTAGGAAATTTACTATATGCTCTTTAAAGTTAAAATTCAGAAATACTCTTGCAGACTGAAATAAAACAGGAACTATAACAGATAAGCAACAAGAGGCGCACATATTAAAAATGGTAGAATTCAGAACTCCACACAGTATATTAGTTTTCTAAACAATTATTAGGCATCTTTACACATTTTTTTTTTAGATTTTTTAGGTGCATCAAAGAAAATTTGATTTGTGCAATAGGTTCTGATTCACTAAGAACTTTGTGGCTGTGGAAAACATATGGAATTGGATTGGTCGACAGGAAAATTCTATGTCATCTCTCATCTCCATTATTTCTTCTGGACCTGCAGTTCTGTGAGAGATATCTTTTCCTGTGTTTGGCTCTTCTCTGTTCTTTTAGTTGGGGTTGTACCATTTTGATATAGAAAGTAATCACACTCAGTTACATTTTCAAAAATAGTTTTCCCAGAAACACAATTCTTGTTACATTCAAACCAGAGGAGAATAGAAAGGAGAGGAGGAATAAGTGCAGGATCTCCTTTGTGTGTGTTGACATATTTAATATATGCTGAAAGCCTCAGACCTTTTGAAATAAAGATAGTCACCTCACTAAATGAAGTGGGAGAAGGGAGGCTTAAGTAAAAGCAGAGATAATTTGAAACCAAATGGAAGAATGCTTACTGAACATTTCACCCCCAACAGTGAAATGTGGGAGAGGGAGCAAGGCATAGTAGTTGAGTCTGGATTCTGAAGTTGGATGGACTTTGTTTTGAAACATAGCGTATTCATTTACTTGTTGAGTCTGTCTGAGACCCAACATTTTCATGTGTAAAGTGAAGATAGTAGCAGTAATGCCTACTTCATGGGGTTATTGGGAGAATAAGATGCAATAGCACATATACAGTGGTTAGCTGGTGACTGATACCACTAAAAACAAACATTCAGTGATCACTAGATGTTGGTCGATTTTATAAAAATTTTATAAAATTTTATAAATTGACCAACATCTAGTACTAATTAGTATAAATATACTAATTCAGTAAAATTTAACTTGTGCTTTCCTTTCTTATCCTTATACATATTATTAATATATAACATTTATGATAGGGGCTCTTAAACTTTTATATGTACATATGCATTAAATACATATTTGTTTGCATATCTGAATCAAACATATATTTATGTGTGTATACCTGTAACTGTATGTATATTTACAGAAAAGTAAAAGGAAAGATGTTGGAAGTTCCATAATATAGATTACTGCATTAACTTTCATTTTCTAATATCCTTTAATAATATTTAACATCTGTCTAATGAAATAGACTCAAAGTAATCATCTTTAAATTTTCTTATATACTTGTTAGTTATACAGTATTATCAAATGTCTTAATAACTCAAGGTCATATTTCAAGATTTTATTTTAGAAGCAAACCAAGACAGGTAAGCTCTCTATTAAAGAAATACAACATTTACACAAATACTTAACTTGATTATTAGTTTGATTATTAGTTTGTGATATTATCACATTTAAACATACAAATTTTATAAACTAAGGATATTTATAGCAAGAAAACTGAGTTCTATAAATTAATAAAAAAATGCTACAGTATCGAGTGGGGAAATGGTGAAGTCAGAATTTGAATATGGGATTTTAAAATTTCAAGTAGTATTTATTTGATCTTTTGTGTTCCTTAATATTTGTTTTATGTAGTTAGGTGCACTGATATTTGGTGCATAAATATTAATGATTGTTATTTCTTCCTCTTGGAGTTTTCCCTTGAGAAGTATGTAGTGACCTTCTTTGTCCCTCTTGATCTGTTTTGGTTTGAAGTTCACTTTGTCTGACATAAGGATAGCTATCCCTGCTTTTTTTCTGGGTTCCTATTCAATGAAATACTGTTTTCCATCCTTTGAATTTCAGTCTATGAATTTCCTTTTGAGTTAGATGTGTCTCTTGTATGCAACATATTGATGTATCTTGTTTCTTGATCCATTCTGCTAGTCTGTTTCTGTTGATTGGTGAGTTGAGACCATTTACATTGATGGTTACACCTGTTACGTGTTGACAACTTTGTCGTAGATATTTTCTGTTGTTTGTTCTGCGTTTCACCTCAGTTTAACTGTTTGTCTTGCCTGGTGGATTATTATTAATGGGAGACTTCAACACCCCACAGTCACAAATAGATCAACAAGACAAAAACTTAACAAAGAAATATCAGAACTGAATCAAATATGTGGACAAATGGGCTTAGCAGATGTATACAGAGTGTTCCACCCCACAACAGCAGAATACACATTCTTCTCAGCTGCACAAGGGACATTATCTAAAATAGACCACATACTGGCTTGTAAGCTATGTTTAAGTAAATGTAAGGGAATTGAAATTATACCATGCATACTATCAGACCATAGCTCAATAAAACTGGAAATCAGTGGTAACAGAGAACAAAAATACCACACAAACACATGGAAACTAAATAACATCCTTCTGAGCAACAGCTGGGTCACAGAAGAAATTAAAGAAGAAATTAAGCAATTTATTCAGTTTAATGATAATGCCAATACAACATACCAGAACCTATGCGTTACAATGAAAGCAGTACTATGAGGGAAATTCATTGCATTGAACTCCCACATTATTATTCAATATAGTTCTAGAAACATTAGCCAGAGCAATCAGGCAAGAGAAAGCAATAAAAGGAATAAAGATAGGAAAGAAAGAAGTTAAACTATCAATATTTGCAGATGACATGATACTCTACATAGAAGACCCCAAGAATTCCACCAAAAAACTTCTAGATTTAATAACTAAATTCAGTTGCATAGCTGGATACAAAGTCAACACTCAAAAGTCAATAGCATTCCTATATACAAACTCACTGAGAAAGAAATAACAGAAGTTATTCCTTTCACAATTGCATCCAAAAAATGAAATACTTAGGAATCTATCTAACAAAACAAGTAAAAGATCTTTTCATTGAAAACTACAGTACTCTAAAAAGGAAATTGAAAGGGATTTCAGACAATGGAAAGATACCCCATGTTCGTGGGTAGGAAGAACCAACATAGTGAAAATGGCCATACTTCCTAAATTACTATAAAGATTTAATGCAATTCCAATCAAAATTTCAATAACATACTTCACAGAATTAGAAAAGGAAATCATGAAATTTATCTGGAACCAGAAGAGACCAAGAATAGCAAAAACAATTCTGGGCAACAAGAATAAGGCAGGGGGCATCACAGTCCCCGACTTGAAATTGTATTATAAAGCTTCTGTGATAAAAACAGCATGGGATTGGCAGGAAGACAGACCCGAGGACCAGTGGAACAGGCTAGAAGATGCAGAAATAACTCCAAACACACTCAAATACCTCATCTTCAACTAAGGAGCCAAACACCCTCACTGGAAGAAAGAGAGCCTCTTTAATAAATGGTGCTGGAAAAATTGGCTTACCACATGCCAAAAACTAAAACTAGATACATGTCTCTCACCATGTACTAAGCTAAAATCAAAGTGGATCAAAGATCTAAACATTAAAACAGAAACACTAAATCCGGAGAATAAAATAGGAAGAACTCTTGAAGACATAGGAGTCGGAAAAAAATTGATGAACAGAACCCAGACTGCACGGGACACAATACAAAGAATCAATGCTTGGGACCACATCCTATTAAGAGGTTTTGTACAGAAAAAGAAATTGCTAAGAGAGTGGAGTGAAAAACCACAGACTGGGAAAAAAATTTTTGCCAGCTGTCCCTCAGACAAAGGTCTAACATCTAGAATATATAGAGAACTCAGAAAAATCAACCCCCCCCAAATTTAAAGACCCTATCCAAAAACGGGCATCTGAAATGAATAAACATTTCTCAGATGAAGAAATAAAAATAGCAAATAAATATATGAAAAAATGTTCACCATCATTGGTCATTTAAGAGATGCAGATCAAAACAACATTAAGATACCATCTCACTCCAGAAAGAATAGCTATTATCAAGAAATCAACCCTAACTAGTGCTGGTGGGGCTGCAGGGAAAAAGGAACCCTTCTCCACTGTTGGTGAGAATATGGACTGGTCCAACCACTGTGGAAATCAGTGTGGAGATTCCTCAAAAAACTACAACTAGAGGTTTCATTTAACCCAGCTATTCCTAGGCTTGGTATCTTCCCAGATTAAAAATCATCCTACCACAGTGATACATGCACAACCATGTTCATAGCAACACAATTTGTAATAGCTAAGTCTTGGAAACAACCTAAATGCTCAACAACTAATGAATGGCTAAAGAAGATGTGGTTTTTCTACACAATGGAGTACTACTCTGGAATAAAAATGACAAACTAGAGACACTTGTAGGTAAATGGATGTTCCTTGAGAACATACTA
>PVJO010015137.1:0-45999 GCA_004026905.1 Hystrix cristata | reverse complement strand
GTGCATGGGGAAAGACACAGGTCTAGTTTTAGCCTTCGGCATGTGGAAAGCCAGTTTTTCCAGCACCATTTATTAAAGAGATTGTCTTTCTTCCAGTGAGGTTGTTTGGCCCCTTTGTCAAAGATAAGGTGACTGAGAGTGTTTGGACCTGTTTCTTCATCTTCTAATCTGTTCCATTGGTCCTGGGGTCTGTTTTTGTGCCAGTACCATGCTGTTTTTATTACGGTAGCTTTGTAGTATAGTTTTAGGTCAGGGATTGTGATGGCCCCTGCTTTGCTTTTGTTGCCCAGAATTGCTTTTGCTATTCTAGGTTTCTTTTGGTTCCAAATGAATTTTAGGGTTGTCTTCTCTAATTCTGTGAGGTATGCATCTGGTAATTTAATTGGGATTGCATTAAATCTGTATAGCAGTTTTGGGAGTATGGCCATTTTCACTATATTAGTTCTTCCTACCCAGAAGCAAGGAATATCTTTCCATTTTCTGATATCTTCTTCAATCTCCTTTTTCAAAGTACTGTAGTTTTCATTGTATAGATCTTTTACTTCCTTCATCAGATTGATTCCTAGGTACTTCAGAGGTGCTATTCTTTACCATGCTACCTCTTACCTCTTGTGTCCTCAGTTCTCTTCCTCACCTCCACTTTTTTCTTCATCTTCATTTGTTTACATGTATTGCCATTTTCCCAGGACCGTAAGGCAGTTTGTTGGTGAGATCATATCAGGGGCCTAGGGGCCATCAGGACTGCACTTATGGGAGGAGCTGACTTTCCTAGGGATGATGAAGAGAATGTTGGAGAGAGACTGAGTCACACTCCAGGCTCAGTCACCCTCACTGGGTAAAGGTGGATTGCAGCCGAACCACTCAGCTGGTTCACTCAGTGTGTATCTCAAGATATCTGTGCCATTGTATTAGTTAGCTCTGGCTGCCATTACAAAATATGATAGCTAGGTGGCTTAAACAATGAAAATTAACTTTTTCTCAGTTTCAGATACTGGAAGTCTGAGATCCTGGTATAGCATGGTCAAATTCCAGTCACGGCTCTTGTCCAGCTTGTAGATTGCTATCTTTTTCCTCTTTCCTTATAGAAGGCAAAGAGAGACTTTCTAATATCTTTTCTTATGTGGATAATAATCCCATCTTAAAGCCCTCCACCATGACCTCATTTGAATTTAATTATTTTGTAACCACCCCATCTCCAAATACTATCATGTTGGGGATTAGGACTTCACCATAAGAACTTTGGGGGAACATAATTCAGTAGACAGCAATTGGGATGATTTAAATTATATGTAACACAAGGTCCAACTCCAACCCAATTAAGGGCATCTGTTGACTCAGAAAACTGGACACAAATCAGGATTGGCTTCAGGAACAGTTGATCCTGAACTGGATGAGGAACAGCCTGAATTATGTCATCCAGGATTCTGATGTCCATAGCATCCTTCATACAAAGATGCCGTATCTTTAGTGTAGAATGTCTGAGATTTTGTGCTTCTTGGTTCACCTCTAATAGATGTGTTTCATTAGTTGAAATTATGTCACTGTCTCCTTCCCAAATCAATCACTGTGGTCAGGGTGGTGAGCCTTGCTGATTCACTTAAGCCAATCAGAGTTCATTCTGAAAGCCAAAGGATCAACCCATCCAAATTCTCTAGCTGCTTTATATCAGGCATGATAGTCAGTTTTGATTGTCAATTTGATTGGCTTGAGAGATGCCTAAGTGACTAGTAAAGAATACTTCTGGGTGTTTCTGGGTGGGTCATGCAGGGTGTGACCATGGAGACTGTATCTGGTCCCTGGTCCCTTCCTCTCAGGCTCTTTCCCTGTTCTTTGCTTCTTGGTTGCCATACCCTTCTGCCCTGGTGTTTCTACCTTGGGCCCAGCATGGACTGAAACTTCTGAAATTGTGGGTCAAAATAACCTTTACTCCTTTAAGTTGTGTGTATTAAGGATTTTGTACTGGCAACAAAAAAGTGACTAATACATCTGAGAAAAACAAAAATAGACACAATGAGAGGTGACTATGTTGTTCACTTCAATTTCCTCTTTAAAACTGTCCACTTTAAACTCTTGACTGTGTCTGGCACATGGCAATGCTCTCAGTAAATATGAGTTGTCTAACTGTCTGCTAGTCTATGCATTAATGAGCTCCCCTGAACATTCTGGAAAGGGATAATATGGGATGAACCCTACAGAAAACAAAGTGAAATGCAGTCAGTCCTAAGGTCAACTCTCCTCTGAACTCTTGTTACAGCAACATGAGGGAAGTCAACAACAGGGCAAAAGTCCCTGGCTCTACAGGCTGCATTGTGGTTCTGTGCAGATGACATTACATCCATACCCACTCCCTCTTCCAGATATGCAAAGAGCCATCTTCATTCTTCTTACACTGTATATGGATATTGGTCTTGGGTCATGCCAGCCTGGTAGCATTTGAGTTTTTGCTTTACTTAAAACATTTACCATGACATATATCCATAAATCACTCTGTGAATAACTTTTAAATGTATCTAGTTTAAAGGATGGAAGTCCACTACACTGAGTGATGAGCCAGTCATGCACACACACACAAAAGTACTGTATGACTTCACTTATATGAAGTGCCCAGAGCAGTTGTAGAAAAAGTAGAATGGCAGTTACTAGGGACTAGAGGAAGGGGCAGATGGGGAGTTATTGCACAATGGGTTCAGAATTTCAGTTTTGCAAGATGAAGAGCTCTAGAGAAGAAGGGCGGTGATGGGTGCACAACAATGTGAATATGTTTAATGTGACTGAACTATACATTTAGAAAATGGTTGAGATGGTAAGTTTTATGTGTATTTTACCACAGTTATAAAAGAATTATGAGTCATGTGGGACTTTCCTTCTTTTTTTAACCTTACCTTTACCATCATTTTAAAAGCTATTTCCCTTTCCTATTTTAACACCTTACATCTGACAGTCAGCAAACAATATTTTTTCTTCCACACAGGCACTGAAGTTTTGTTTTAAGATTAAATTTAGACATTCTATTGAGGCACTATAGATTATTTCCTAAATATGCTGTATGATATTTTTCTTCTAAAAGATCTTCCTTTCCATTTTTACTCTTTCTGATAATGCAACTCTTTTGCACTCCTTTTTCTTTTCCCAAAATGGACTATCTTTAGTGGCTATTACAGTTACGATCATCACACGTTTTCTTTGGAAGGTCAGAATAGCCCAGCCTAGTTTTGGGTAGGATATAGCAACACCCAAATTCTACCTTTTATTGAGACTGCGGCCTAAGCGTTATATCCTTCTCCAGGTGCTTGAGTCACCTACTCTGGCTGGCCCTCTCTACACATGATTTCATCAGTTGTCACAGCTTCCCTTCAAGCTCCGTGCAGTGCCACCATCACGCTTGGGAGTACTCAGGTTAAATAACTTGCTCACATCTCAGTTCTGTTATCTTGGCTCCGAAGTTTGGGAATGTCTTCCTACACTACTTTGCCTCCACTCAGTCTTCTCCGAGGTGTGAGGATATCGCTATCTCTGACCTCCTGGTCCACTGACTGCCTTTTGTGTTACACTTAAAAACCCTGCTGGGGAAAGCTAGTAAGTGAATCCCCTGTGGTGACAGGTGAGTCATCCCAGTATCCTGCTCACCTCCACATTCTCTCTGTCTGCCAGGTTTCCTGGCTTCCCCGAGTCCAGCTACATCACCTGCCTAACCCAAAGGACACTTTAATCTTTTTTCTTTAAAAATGTTTTTAACTGGTACATGTTTGCAGTACAGAGCGATTACAGTCATCACAGGGAGTTGGTACACATACAGAACACATTGATCTCGTTCTTCAGCCAACCTAGGCAGACACACATTCCTTTCTTTGTTCGGCAGAAACAGGGATAACGCTTTTCAAAAGCAAAGGAATATTTACCAAGAAAATAAAATGAAACCAAACCAAGCTGCAACCAGAGAAAACCAAAGCATCAAAGATACCCTGATAGAGGGAGGATCCTCTTCATCGTTTAACTTCAGTCCTTCCAGGAGGACAAGGGTTGAGCTGTCTGTGGTTCACTCCCCGTCATTGCTCCCAAGTCTGCTCTGGGGTGGAGGGAAGCAGAATTCCCACTCCTTCATTCTTCCTGGCCAAATTACCTCAGGAGAGAAATTTCTGCTTCTTCAGGGAAGCAGCATGGCGGATTCCATACCTATACTCTACTGTCCTTCTCCCCTGCTCCGGAGTTGAGGGAAACACATATTGAGCACTTAATATGAGAAGAACTTGACAGAAGTTTAACCCTCAAGAGTGTACACACAAAGAAGGCATCGTAAGGAAGAGTTAAGGTTGTGTTCAAATTCCAGCATGCCCACAACTAGCTGTGAGACCTCAGACTGGGCAAACTGTTCAACACTCCCCCACTCACCTCAATTCTGTCCTATGCAGAGGAGCAGGGAAGATTGAGATCACTGCACACAACAACTCTACAAACCTCTAAAATGTTTGCAGTTATTAATGCCTCTCAGAGTGAGGTGGCAATACTCCCATTTTACTGACCTTTGAACCTAGGTCTGCCAAGATCAAGGTACATGGTCTTTCTGTTTCCCTGTGGCTGCAGCCCTCACCAGAGCACTTGCTCTCATATAGTCTTGCACCATTACCAGACTATAGGTTTGTGGCAGCCCTAAAAGCCTTAAGAAAACAACTGTGAACTGGATAGGTGACTGTCCATGTTAGTAAAAGGAAAGGAAATGATTAAAATTTTAAAGACAGCAAAAGTACTATATTTGAGGCTAACAGATGAATTCATTTAGTCAGTTAGTTAATATTTACTGAGTATTCACAAGGTACCTGGCCCTGTTTACAGAGATCCATCATTTTGGATGCCTGGAGGGAGTGCAGAAGGCAAGGTAGGTTGGAAGAATGAAGAAGTTGGTCTAAAAAAGTCTGAATTATAATTTTTAATATTTTATTTCTTGCAGATAATTATAATCCTCAAACTGGGCTAAAAGATTCTTAGATTAAGTAAAATGATAATATAAAATGGTCTTTAATAAACCATATTAGTTATTGTTATGTGAAAACATTTCTATCCTCTTCTTCTGTTTGCCATATTTGAGATTTTATTGGTTGTGTTGAGGATCAGTACAGACATTTCACTTTGTATACAATTCTTAACAAGCATACAAGCATACCAAAAAACTACATAGCCATGTATTATTTCTTTTTCAGTTATTCCAGTGACTTTCCAGTTTCAAATTTGGAGGCAAATTTTCCTTAAGAGGATTATCAAGTACCAGTATCTTCAATCGCTGATAAAATGTTACTTAAGTCCCACTGATTCACAATATCATATACACTACTTACTCAAATTTTCAATCTTTCACAGCACATTAACAAAATTGGGAAAACTGGACTACCATGACCGAAGGTGTTACACAGTGCACTTGATTCTTAAAGGGCAAGGATCAGGGGTAAGGTGTTCTCTAGGAAACAATTCTACTACAATAAACATGGAATAAAAGTCACTTAAAATATCCACGTATGACTGTGATTCCAAGTTGCTGTTTAGTTTGTTTGTTTTGGTGCTGGGGATTGAACTCAGGGCCTTGTGCTTGCAAGGCAAGCACTCTAACCACTGAGCTAAATCCCCAGCCCTAAGTTGCTGTTTAGTATGCTTTGTATTGTAGGATACAAAACTAACTCCCGCACTATGGAATGTTAAGCTGACACCCAAGACACACAAAGCCTCCCATAATTCAATATCCCACTGTTTTTGGTTGTGCCAAAAAACAACCAGCGAACGATTCCACCTCTAAAAAAATCATTTACACTTAAAAAACGTAATGAGGGGGGATTTCCACCTTAAAAAATATTTCTAGAGCTACTAAAAAACTTTCATTTACAAAACAGCTGATAAAAATATTCCTCTGGATTCTACAAGAAGGACATGGTGTGTGATTAATCCGACTTGGATTCTTTTTTTCCTGCCTCAGAGGCTGCATTCTCCGTTTTTAGTTTCTCCGTTTTCTGCGGGTAAATCTTTAGTTTCTTGGTTAGCCGATTTAGCCTGTTTTCCCTTTGCTCCCCCTTTCTCTTTTGTTTGCACTTTTTTGTCCAAAGATTGATCCTTACTCGCCCCCCCCCGGCTTCGTTTGCACTTTTGCAGGGGCAGGTTTAGCCGCCAGCCTCGGGGGAATCTCCTCCTGGGCTCCCCCTTGGCCCCTTCTGCGGCCAGCCGAGCTGGCTTTGCTCTCGGGCACCGCGGCGGGGTGGGGTCTCCTGTGGCTGCTGCAGGGAGCCTTGCGTAGCTGAGCTTGCCAGGCAGCCGGCCACTCGTCTGCAGAGTTGCTGGGAACCGCGGTGTGGGCGGTGGGAGGACCCACTCTATCCTCTTCTGTATCTAAATCCTCGTTACACACATATTTTGTATAATCTCAAAAGCTAATGATTTTAAATTTTAAGTTATAGGGGGGAGGGAACAGAGGGGAGGGATGGGGAAGAGGGGGGAGAACCAAGATGCATCATGTACAGGTACAAAATAAATGTGATGAATGTGACCATTGTATGTAAAATGTACCAATACATGTTCTTGGTTTAAAATAAAAATAAATTTTAAGTTAGTGGAGACTTCAAGTGAAGGATTTTTTTTATTGGATTGTTGCTATGAGCAGCAAATAGTTTAAAAGAAGACACTGTGCTTAGGATAGGTGGACGAGATTTCAGAGAGCAGGACTTCCAGTCTTAAAGATGGTTTATGAGCCTTGACACAGTCATTCGATTTAACAGAGGAGTAGGCAGTACAGGTAGGAATCCCAAAGACCAGAGGCATATCTGCTAGTTGGAGGTAAGATCACCACTGCAGGGAAAGACTTGGTGCAGTAAGGGTTGTAGATAGACTAGTGGAGAAGGGCATGGAGAAGGAGGACCCCGGGGCCAAGAATCCCTCAGAGTGGGTACCTGCAGGTTGAGACAGGCAAGATAACACACAGGTTAAAGGAGGTTGGATCACAATGGCACAGTGAGTGAGAAAGGGCAGCTCCTGAGCATGAATCCTTGAAATTAGTGTTAAAGGAGGAGTGAGATGAATCTGGGCCCTTACTCCTGTCACAGTCAATTGGGAGTCATTAGATGGATTCTGGCTGATGCAGAGAAGGGCCCTGAAAAGGCAGCCTAGTGAGGCGCTTCCAAGCATATCTGAATCCCAGTCTTTTATAAGCTGAGTGATCTTGGTAAATTATTTAATCTTTGAACTTCCACTGTAAAGCGAGGATGACAACAATAATACTTGTATCATCAGGATGCTATGAGGATTAAATAATTTGATGTATTTCACGTGCTTCACATTGTACACAGCACCTAGAGGATGCTCAGTACCAGGCAGCAGTGATTACTATTGAGCATGTAGGACCTACAGCTGCCACATTTGGTTGGCGAGTTCGAGGACAGGTTCTATGCTTTTATCTTTAAGTACTCCTTAAATTACTTACTTCATTGTCATTATTGTTAAAGAAATAATGCTCAGGTATTTTGAATTATGGATTCTGCTTCCAGTGCCAACTAATGCTTGATGCCAGGCAACCTCTCCATGGACCTGGAACTAACTCTTTCAGGTTTTGTCCACAGCAAAGAGATAGCTCAGCTATTAAGCTGTCACATGAGTTGTCCCTGTGCCCACTGTGTGTAATTATACTTTGAACCTCAGATCCTAGTAAAGGAGACAGCAAAGAAAGGAAAAGAAATAGGAAAGCAGAAGTAGAGAATTGTTGAGTTGGAGGGCTGAAAGTGTTCTTGAAGGTCCTCTGGACCAAATATCCCATAGTAACATAAGACAAATAACAATTATGTCAAGAAGGATGTGTAAAGAAGTGAGAAGAAGGAAGGGCGCTCTCCAAGAAAGGCAGCTGTGAAGGATCCAAGGTGGTTAAATAGAAGCTTTTATTCTGATTACAATATTGTTGGGGCTGGGGATTTAGCTCAAGTGGTAGAGTGCTTGTCTAGCAAGCACAAAGCCCTGAGTTCAATCCCCAGCACCAAAACAAGAACAACAACAACAACAACAAAAAAGCCACAAACCAATATTGTTGACTGCTCTCCTTTAATTTGGATGGCTGAGACCCCTGACGAATAGCTGGGGGTGTCTTCTCCAGACACTGAGGTCTCTGGCCAAGATTATCTTTTGTAAAGGCAACTATCATCTCTTGTGGATATTTTCATCAGCTAACTTTGTTTAAATTATAATAGACTTCTTTCTTTTAACCTAATTATTTTCTTCTGTGTAGCTTAATACATGATGCTGTTGACATCTTTCTTTTCAGTCTCCTCCTTAATGTTAAATGTACATTACAATATAATTTAAAAAAAAAACTCCCTATATTTCCTTATTTTTGTTCCCACTTCCTCTCCAACTCTGTTTTCTGCCCTTTTGCTCTGTCCTTTTTTTGTTATTTATTTCCTTTCCAGCCTTACTTGCTATCCATTTATCTTGGTCTAACACTGCATATGAATTTCTAACCATATTCAAGTCTCTATCTTCAAGATAACTCCATCTCTTCATAAGGAGGAAAAGCCAGAGACTCAACCCTGGAATGGAAACCACAGTTATGTTTCTGGCCCTTCCCTTATTTGTGTGTCTCTGTTATTCTCTTAGTGTTTTCAAGTCTTAGGTCTCAGAAGTAAAGAGAAGGAATTCGGGCACTGCTCAGTAATGCACTCCATGAATCACCTTTTGACCGAAGGCTTAGAAGACATAGCTTCACCATTTAAGGTGCAAGATGGTCAGGGTTGAAATGGTGCCACTGATATTACAGCAGGCAGATACTGTGCTCACACGGGCCTAGGTGTTCTGGATGTAGCCCACTCACTGTACCCTGATCTATCGCCACAGGCCTGAGGACACTTACTTTGTAATTCTGGGTAGACTTCCCTTGGCAAATAGACTTTGGGAGACAAATTCTTTAAAGTTACAGGGCCTGTCTAGCCATGGATCCTCGAAATCGTGAATCTAGGAAAGGGAAACACTATTTGCAAGGCAGCCGAATCCATTCCGTGGCCAAATAATAAAGCTAAATTTTCAAAGGAAACATTCCTATGTTTGGTCATGGTGGTTGTTTGTGTAGCAAACTTTCCTTCTGTAAATGATAGTTGTACTTTGTTGTTAGTAGCCACAGTTCATTCCATTCCTATCCAAAGCCTTTAGGAGAAAGGGTTTAAAAGTTATCAGAATACTAGATTATTTCTTTTTAAATTTCAGATGTGGAATGCCTGGATCTAGCCTCATCATCCTCACCATCATGTCAGTGGTAACAATAGCTTGCTTCTCTAATGTGCTAGCTTTATTCTAAGGGTTTTGCATATAATAAATCAAGAAAATATCTCTAAACAGTGTTTCCTATTGGCATGCCTATAGGAGCACAAAATATGATGGTGCATCATAAAATGAGGAATCAGTCTAGTCCCCAACTTCCCAGATAAATCCCAGAGAGAACATGTGTCTTACTGAAAGCCACCCAGCTATTAGTCAGATCTCCTGGCCTCTGGCCCAGAAAACATCCTGAACACTTCAACTATCTTAACAAGAACAATCTGGTCATTCAGAGACAGGATCAAATAAGGTATTTTAGAAACCCAAAATTAATTTTGCTCAACATAGGGTAATATTCTACTGCAAGGTGCCAAAATAATTTTTCTATTTTTCCTCCTTTTTTATCTTTAAAAATAAGCATTTTGAATTTCTTTCCAGGTACTTGTACCATCTCTCTTTCCATTTCCCAGACTCTTTTGTTCATTTTTGAGACAGGGTCTCACTGACTTCTTGCCCTGGCTAGTGCAAAACTCAAGTGATTCTCCCCCCTCAGGCTCCTCAGTAGCTGGGACCACAGGTGCACATCACCATGCCTAGCTTCTAAGCTCTTTAAAACCATTCCTATGCAGCCAAGTGAAGGTTTCTTTAAATTGGGATGGTGTGTATAGACTGGGAACAAAACAGTCACTGACTCTCTTATCAGAACAACTA
This sequence comes from Hystrix cristata, assembly GCA_004026905.1. NCBI lineage: Eukaryota > Metazoa > Chordata > Mammalia > Rodentia > Hystricidae > Hystrix > Hystrix cristata. Next base: position 36,021 of record PVJO010015137.1, on the reverse strand, counting down.
ATAAATATGGTACAGTTGACCTATTTCAGATCTTGTGTTGCACTTTCGTGTGGTTTGTGGTGAGTGATGTAATCAGCAGATGGAGGGTAGGTATCAGGAAGCAAAGGGGAACCAGGGGAGAACAGAGACTGGGTAGCTTCTGGGCTGACTGCAGGCTGAACAGAAGCCCTGTCTAGCAGATGAAAAGAGCTGGCTCCATGGTTGTTTGCTTATTTGGAAATCCATCTGAATTCTGCTTCTGGGACAGTCCAGGAACACCATGCGGAAACTCCCCGTTCAGTTCTGATTCAGAACATTTCTTCCAAAGAATCTCTGTGTCCTACCCTTATAGTTATTTGGAACTAAGTCTAACAACATGAGTAGAGAAGAAAGACTGGTTTTCTTAGAACATGGGACTATTCTAAGTCAGTGGTAGCTTTTCAGTAGTAATTTGGTGAATCAGGGTGTGGATTATATAGACTATCTGAAAAATCGTATTTGTGTTCAAACAGTGACAAATTTATAAACAGCATGGATATGGACAGGTGAGTCAAATTCATTTAAAATGAACTGTAGCCCAATAACACAACTATTACAGCGTTTAAGATATTGCTCAGAATTTATTAGGTTGAGCTATTTTTAATTTTATGAAGAAATTATTATAGTTGGGGATTTAGCTCAAGTGGTAGAGCACTCAACTACCAAGTGCAAGGCTCTGAATTCTATCCCCAGCACCCCCACAAAAAAACGGATTATTATAGCTGTATTTGTTGGGAAAAATGCTGGAGGGATTGATTTTTAATTAAGTTTTGGGCAAAAACACTGTTTTCCCTAATGTCTGGACTTTTCTCCATATTAGTAACTAGAAAGATGGGATTTGTGTGGATTTTAGAGTCACACATACATGGACTCAATCTTCATTCTACCACTTACATTGTAAGAGTTTGTTTACGCTATTTAGTCCTCTGAGTTCCTGCTTCCTTGTAAGTCTAAGCAGGTTTCAAAGATACTGCATGTGGAATAAGTTTGCACAGTGCTAGGTATATAGATACCTAGTAAAGGTTAGTTTCCTTCTGTGTGTGTGTGCATGGAGTGAGAAGTGGGTTAGTATGAGTTGGAGGACTATTTCAGAAACAAAAGCTCTATAAATAATCATACTAAGTAAAATCCAAATATAAAGTCAGAAAGTAACAGAGGTCAAGAATAGAAAAAAAAGTTTAGAAAAACGCTATCAACAACTCCTCTCTATGTATTTGGGATCCTCTGCCAGGTAACCAATATATAGGACTTTAGAATAGTTCTTGCCCTCAAAAAGCCTATGATCTGTTTGAAGAGACAAGATTTACTCATTTGTTAAACAGATAATTAAAATGTGAAGGAATCATTACTGTTGTATTGGTAGGAGAGCCATCTGTATTTATTGTGTCTTTGGAGACCAGACAGAGGTTTAGAGGTGCTTTGGGTAAGAGAAAACAGCAGATGAGAACATCTCTAAATTGAAAGTGCAACCACCTGAGCCAGGTGACAGACTTGTGGCTGTCTACACAAGTAGAGACTGTTGGCTTTCCTAAAACAGCAATGGTGAGAAATTATTTTAACATTCTTGGAGACAACAGAAAATCCCAAAACAAGGCTAAATGGGGCCCTGTAGCATCGATGTGCGTGTGCCAAAAGGGAGGGGGATGGGTGAACAAGCCAAGGTTGGCCAGTGCATGTCCCTGATTTCCTCACTGGCCTGAGTGACACTGATACCTCTTTGTGGAGGCACTTACCCAGATCCTCCCTAAGCTCCTTTTCTTTCTCCACGCCCCCAGCAGATCCCTAGAGAGATACCCTTTCAACCCGCCATCTCTGCTGAATGCCTGTTGGTTCCAGAAGTGAGCCCATTGGACGGTTGGATTTACTTAGAGGAGAGTATTTTCAAAGCCTGTTAGTGTTGGTGAAAAGAATTCTAGTCAGACCTTCCAGATTAGAAGAGACATGACAGCTCTTTGAAGAGGTATCCATGAAAAAGCACAGCAACCATCTTACACAGGGTTAATATTCCCCCCTCCTCTGCCCCCCAACTTGCTGCCAGAGATCAGCTAATCTGATAATTACGGCAACAAACACAGTTTAGACAAACAAGACCTGACCCTGAGGGTTTGGAATGAAAACATTTACTCTCTCCCTCCCCAGAGACATGGTGCCTGCAGCATATACACAGAAAGACACTGGGAAAATACCCTTGTGCCGGAGCAACAGGGTGAAAACATCTGTGTTCCTGTACTGTGTGTAGGAAGATAAAGTTAATGGGGAGAAGAAGGCAGGGTGGGGGAGGCAGGAGGAGCCAGGATGGTGCAGTCCAAGGGCATGCATGTTTGGAGCAGATGGAAAATGAACCCATCTCTGGAGATGTAAGCGAATTATAATTGATTTTGCAACAGAAACAGAGTAAAAGGAAAGGTACATAGGAGACTGACACAAGATTAGAGGAAAAAGCCTGGGGCAGTGGCTAAAGGAAAAGAACCAGTTTTAGACACCAGTGTAGGATTTATTCCTGAGAGATAGAGGAAAGGATATTCACTGTGGTCCATGATTCTAAGAAAATTTAGAGATCTAGGGCGAGACCCAAGTCATAACAGTCTAAATTGACAGGTCAACCTTTTCCCTACCCCCAGTTTTGCTTCTGAGATGAACAACATGTTCTCTCTCCCTCTCTGCATGACTCAAAATTTGTCAAGTTATTTTGCTTCTCTATTTCTAAAATGTGACTACCTAGGTAAATATTTCTGGGTTATGTAATCTGGAGATTGTGATTTTGCCCTGCCTCCACCTGGAATTCCAATAGTTACTCTGTTCTTAATCCCATTCTACCCTCGAGTTTTGCCCCACGTAACCAGCTACACCAACTATCACTTCCTTTTTATACGTGGCTAGTGTTTTGTCGACTGACAAACACTTCTTGTCTCTTAAAACTCTCCACATTTTGTCTAGGCATCCATCCTTGGGGGATCATCTGTATGAATGGAAATGAGCTAAGAGGAATAACTGCTGTGATTAATGATAGGATCAGGGTTTAAAATGAATTTCATATGCTGAAAGATGGTCTCAGATCAATATGAGAGGATGCAGCAGGAATTAATGTAAAACACTGCATTTAGGTCTACTAATCAATTGCATGAGTACAGGATGGAAAAACCTACCAAAAAACCAGTTTATGTAAGACCAAAACAAACCGGTTCATTTGGGGTTGTCAAATGATTCAAAGCGAGACAGCGATGAATCTATCTGCCTAAATAGTGAATACAGCCACTATGTACATTAATAAAAAATATTGTGATAGGACTAATGCCCTGTGTTCTGAACAAAACAAGGGTAGGGTAGGACTGAACAAATCTTTTTTTGGAATGACTGTTGGCTGACCAAGCATAGAGTCCAGCACGCTATGCAGAACAGTTTTATCTTCTTTGTGTTTTAACTTAATTTCATCTTCAAGTCCCTTATTCCCTATTGCAGTTAATATAGGGCCCACCATGGCAATAAGCAGCTCCTGTATCCTGCTCAGCTGGTTTCCCTCCTTCCTGTGTTTTGACTCTCTTGGCTGGTGAGTTGGAGAGTCCGAAGAGCGACACCTCTTACCAAACAGGCCTCTTCTCACTGTTCCTCACTCACACTGTGGCCATTTGTTTATCCATTTATTCATTCAGTCACTGAATACCTACTATGCGTTAGGCATTGTTCCAGGAACTGGGGATTCAGTAATGAATAAGATGGGGTTCTTACCCTCATTAGGTTTATCTTCCCATGGTGGTAGGCAGACCCTAAACAAAACTTTAAAAATGTTAGATAATAAAAAAATATGAAAATCCTACCACAATACCAGGTAATTGAAAATTATTCTACCTTCTGCCTACACTTCTCAGAATATTACTTCCTGCTTCCTAACCCAGTTTGAGTTTCACTTTCCCTTTGAAGGCAGAGATTTCATCCAAGCAGTTTTCTCCTCACTGTTGCCCAGGGGCTTGTAGCACATAATTGAGCACTCAACAGCTCTCTAATTGCTTCCCTAATGCTAATTTTGCCTACCCAACAGACTGCGGGAGATTATTAGCTCTCTGAGGCTATAGGATATGCCTTCAATTAAAATACACATATTCAATCAATCTCTAGTTAGGATGCTCTTTACAGGGAAATGAAAAGCACAATTCAAACAGAACTTGGAGTTTTTAAGCCAGTTCTCAGATAACAAGAGAACATCTTTCCAGTGCCTTCCAAATCCTCTAGAATAAGAATATAAAATTAGGGCAATAGTTTGTTTATATGCCGAATTTATATCTTCCAAAGAGTCCTAGACTGAAAGGAGACCTCTAAAACAACAAACACACCTTAAACTAAGTAGTAGCAAGATCAGAGGGAGCAGTAGGAGGGAAATAGCCGACAAGTCTTAAGGGAGGAAAGGCAAGGACAAACAAGGCAAATTCAGAAAGAAGCTTAGTCCACAATTTAGGCCAAACAACATTCTTTTGGATCCCTCACACTCTAGAATAAAAACAGCCCAAGAAAAAACAAAAACAATACAAATGGCCATCAATAGAGAACTGGTTAAAGCAATAATGGCTCCTCCATACTATGGACTGGTATGCAGAAAAGTGTACACTGACATAAAAATATTGGCCATCACATAGTTTGAGAAGCAAATCCCAAAACAATACAGAAAATATGATCCTTTTCATTTAAAGTTTATTTAGATATTTATATGTGTGTAGGAAATATATAAAAGGATATAGAGCAAGTTGTTAATGATAAATATTTTTGAGAATGAAGTTACAGGGATTGAATGGGGTCAAGGAGACAGGGAATTTAGTAACATTTTTACATTATACACTTCTGAAACGTTATACAGCCTTTATTAAAATATATATATAATTTTAGAATGGGCATTTGTTGTTTCAATAAAATAATAAACAATGAACAGAAGTAGTAGCCAGAGTGTTCATAAATCGGTCTTTTGGAGAAGACACACATGTTGATGTAGGGGGTAAGATCATTAAGATTCGATTTGCTCCTTAGATAAGTGTGGATACTCAAGGTGGCTCCTGGATTTGCACACATGCCCTTTCCATACTGGAGGAGAAATCTTAAGCATTTGTCAATGGACTATATCCCCTAGGGGAAACTCTTGGGTAAAACAAAAGGAAATCCAAACTAAAGACAGGGCAGGGCACTGAAGGAGAGATGAGGAGGCTGCTGGAAACAGGATTCACAAGTTTGCTTCTTTAATGAAACTCAAGGAAGCACTTAAACTCAACAGATTTTTTTGCTGTATAAATGAACTCCTGGAAAAATATATTTAAGTAACAGTTTTGTATCAGCTGCAATTTCAGACACAGGGAAAATAATATTTAAGCTCTATCGAGGCCAAGAGCATGACTTTGGAAAATCAGAGATATTTTGAATCCTATGTTTGCCACACATTAGCTGTGTGATCTTCCTCCTTTCTCTTCCTTCTCTCCCCATCTCTAGTGCCGGCATTTCCCTTTTCTCTGATAATGTTATCTTCTCACGGCTCATGTCACCACTGCGTGGTTATGACATTCAAGGCTGTGGATCAGGCCAAATCTCTCAGCCACATGCCTTGTGGAACGCTTTAATGGGTTCCTATTGGCCACATACTAAGACAATTTAACATGATTCACAGAGTTATTCCATGTCACTGCTCACTCCTTTCCTTCTTTCCTCCCTGTTCCTGTCATACCGAACCATCGTTCAGTTCTCTGGCTTGCATGTTATCTGCTCTCTTAACTCTGGGCTTTTGCGATTACTGTATCCTCAGCCTTGCGACCCCTTTTTCCCCTTTGAGACTGGGTCTCACTATGCAGCCCAGGCTGGCCTCGACTCGCAGCAATCCTCCTGCCTCAGCCTCCCAAGTGCGCTGGGATTACAGGTATGCACTACCAGGCCTGGCCTCTTTTCTCTTGGCTAATTCACACACATTCTGAAACCTCAGCTGGGACCTTTCTCTGAGAAAAGTCTCTTGATCATCCTTTCTCAGGTCACATAATGGTTAAGCACTGGGCTCTGAGTTCAGATTTTAGCTCTACTGCTAACAGCTGTGCAAGGTTGGCAAGTAAATTTACTTCCCTGTGCCTCAGTTTCCTCATCTTTTCATTCATCTGAAATACAACATCTGGCATGTAATAAAAACTTAATAAATATTCATCATCATTATTATTATAATTTTTATAATGATACAAATAATTGCTAGTTTTAGAAGTTCAGATATTTGAGTATAGATTTTCTTAAATCACAGCATATTTGCACTTGGTAGGTTCAGTTGTCTGGTAGGTTTCTCTCCAGAAACGTATTTCAGTACTTAGGCAGAAAATTATTTGGCACTTTAAGAGGTCAAGCAGTTGTGTTTAGCATTAATAATGTTTTAGATTGCAGTTTTTGCAATACCATGGCTGAAATTTAATATTGTTTCTATGATTGTTGCTTTTGTTTTAGATGGCAGCTCTCAAACTTTACTGTGCTTCAGCATCCTCTGGTAGTTTATTAAAATACTGATTAACAGCTTCTGTCCCAGAGGCAATTCTGAGATAGGTCTTGGATCTGTTGACTTTTACTATACTTTCCTGGTGATTCTGATGCATATTAGAGTTTGAGAACTCAGGAGCTAATTTAAAAAAAAATTGGTTACAATTAGCAACTATGTCAAAACCATGTGGTGGCATTGAGCTCAGCAGGGATTTCATGGGCAGTTACCTTCTAGAGGGGGCTCTGAGAAGTCTGTAACTAGTAGTCTGGGTTCTAGATGCTCTTTGTATGCAACATTACATGGCTGGAAGTGGCCTTTAGGATCTGTTGTTACCTTCAGGGGAATCCTGCAGATGAACCAGCTCCACCAGTACTAGAATAGCTGCTGGAAACCAGCTCTGGGCTTGACAGGAGAGGGAGAGGGAGCTCCCATCAGAAAGTGTGGCTGGAAGGGCCATTAGGGGTCTTGCAGGAGGCAACTGATAGGGGTGGTGCTTCTGAAAGGGTCCAGATCACCTGCATCCAGAATGGCCTAGAGAGTTTGTTAAAACGCAGACTTCTTGGCCTTCCTTCAGAGGCTCTGAATCAGGATATGCATTTTGAACAGGCTTCATTGACTTTTCTGAGTATGTTAAAGTTTAGAAGATCTTGATACCAGTGTGTGCCAGCCTCACTGTCTAGAGCAGACAGGTGTTTCTGTTTTGCTTTACCCTCCTTCCTGGAAATGTGGCAAAATTGGAGGCATAGACCTCTGTGTGGAACCTCAGATTGGCTTCTCAAATGTTAAATGGTCACCTCCAAGCCATTCTGGAAGGTGTAACCCAGAAAAGATTTTCATAAATCAAACTTATCTTTTTTTTGAAGACAGGGTCTCACTATGTAGTTCAGGCTGTCCTTAAACTCACTCTGTAGCCCAGGCTGGCCTTGAACTCATAATGATCCTCCTACCTCAGCCTCCCAAATGCTGGGATTACAGGCATGCACCACCATGCCTGGCTCATTTTGTTTGAATTATTTGGCACTATAGGCAGTTTTCTGAGGGTAACCAGAATGGGCGCTTGGTTCTTAGTAACTGTCTAGTTAAAGATGATTTTCTTTTCTAAGAACTCTGAATTGTGACAGGTGAGCCTTGGTCTGGATTCCTCTTATTGTGTTCTCTGAGGGTGACAAGGCCCTCCTGGCACACTTGTTTCAGGTGAGTGAAGCATCTTGTAGGTGTCATCTATCCTCCTCATCTGTCAAATAAAGACAGATAAGCAGGGACTTAGCTACCTCAGGGGATGTCACAGCCTTGGTTTTCCCGTCAAATTCTGTTAGGTGCTATAACTTAAAGAAACTAAAGAGGAGCCGGAGAGGGACAGTTTGTAACAAGCTGTCTGAGCTGTTGGTGTCAGAGCTCCACCACAGGCTGGACTTCCCCACCCCCAGCCTGCCTCAGCCCTGACTTTGTTCCATTGCTACTAGTGTAAAATCCTCCAGCTTCTCTGAGAAAAAGAAATGGCTTGGGGCTGAGAGGCACAGACTCATAAGTAATTTCTCTCATTATACACTTCCAGTGCTTAATACCATTTCACAGAAGATGAGCCATCACAGCAGACTTTGAGAATTTTGTCCTGGAAGGGACAAAGATCCCTCACATTGATGGTAAACCAGGGGAGACTCAGCCAGGCCAAGCTGTAGGTAGCCTATGTCCTCAGTGATTTTTAGGGCTGGGTTGAGGGAGAATTTACAAACTACTAACGCAGAGATTCTCCATAAGGAGAGTCTGCTTACCTGGGTGAGTTATCTGGGGAAACAAGAGAGGCTGGCAGAATCAATGCCAAGTGTAATTTTGCATAAAAAGGGCATTCAGAATCCAGAGCAACAAGATTCCAGTAATCTCAGCTCCAGAAGCAACAGGTTTAATAACAAAGCCACGGGTTCCCTGGCAGCTTTTGTTATGAGTAGATATTACAGATTTAATTTTTGTTAGCCCACTATACTATTCACTATAAAATTATGCATTCAAGATTATAATATTAAAATAATAATTAGTTTATATAGTATATTATCCAGGATTACAGATGATATGTCCGCCAACATCTCTGGAATGTTTTGAATAGATATACTAATAGTACATGAATATATTCTTGTTGTAAAATAGTTAGAAGTTTACAGAGCAAAATGTCCCTTTTCTTCTCATTCCTATTACCAGAGGTAATCACTGTCAACAGTTTGGTGCCTATCCTTCAGTGATCTTTCTAAACATTTACATACCTATGCGTGTATATATACATACTTTTCTGTAAATGAGATCATACATCACATATTGTTATGTAAACTGTGTTTTGTTTTGCTTTGCATAACAGTACATGATACCTTGGTTGCTGAATGGCTCCAAACTTGAGCTTTCCACTACTTGAACAGCAACGTTTGAAGAAAAATCTGCTTGGTGTTCATAACTCTGCCTGATAGTCAAAGTGAAAATCCAACTTGAAAAAACCTGTACAGGCCAAGAGTGAGTCACACATTACATGTCATTGTGGACACAAAGAGGTGATGCTTCATTCTAAGTGCTATTCTTGCCCAGACAACAGGTAAGTGAGGCATATAGAATTCGAAATAGCCATGATCAGAGAAAAATTACACCAAGGCATGTAACAGTCAAGATTCCAGACAACTTATAGTGCTTGTGTTAATGTGTTAAAACATCATTGTTGTGTGCTATATTTGTGTAAAATATTGTAACCATGGCTCCAAAGAAAGTTAAGTGATACCAGCAGTAAAGCTAAGAGGAAAACTGTGAGAACCGACAGAGTTAAAGAAAGAAATCATTGCGAAATTTGTTAAGGTTCTGGAAAAATTAATTTGTAAGTGTAATTTTTGGGCCTCAGAACAAATTATTTGCTTTTCCATTGTTTCTTATGGGGAAAATATGTTCAGTTCTTAAACTTTCTGGTGTTTGAACACGAATTTGGAACAAATTGAGTCTGACAACCGAGGTATCACTGTATACATATCTTGGAAATACTTCCATGGCAGGGCGTATAGGTCTGCCTCATTCATTTTAACATGAACGTAACAGTGCGTTACACTGGTCAGGTGTGCCCTACTTGTGTAATCACTCACTAATTGGTAGATGTTAAAAATTGTTTCCAATACCTTTGCCAACATAATTTTACACTAAATGATGTTGTAATGAGCCTTCATACACACAAAACTTTGTACATATATTGTGGTAGGATAAATTCCTACAGGTAGAATTGCAAGCTCAGTAGCAAAGCTCAAGCCATTTTTCAGTTCAGTACCATTTCTACATTTGTTTATGACATAATGGGTCTAACTCTGCTCATCTGCGGATTCATCTCTACTAGTGATTTTCAACCCTGGCAATATACTAGATTCACCTGAGGGAACTTTCAAACGTCACATATGCACCCAGACCACTGAATCAGAATCTTCGGAGCAGGGCTCAGGCTTTGGATTTTCAGAAACATTCTGAAAATTCTAATGTGCAGCAAGGATTGAGAATCATTGATCTAAACATTAAACAAAATAAAACAGAGCTCTAGGGTATTTGAAGATAGTATAATCAATTATTGTAAAAAAAGAATCAAATAGTCATTGATTAATCTTTATCTGCTTACTCTGAAAATAGCTTAAGTAAATCAAATTGCCCAGGTGAAACCAATGTGATTTTAATAATTGCATGGTACTTTTATCTTTTGAAAATACTTTTTTTTTTCAAAAAAGTTTTTTAAATCTCAGAGCATCTTCAAAGGTGTGTACAAGGTAGTTCAGGAAAGTGATTGGGGAAATGACTTAGCAAGCTTAGGAAAAACCTGAGGAGTTTCTTAAAATTCAGAATCTGATTTAGTAGGCGTGGGGAAGAGACCTGAGATTTTGCAGTTTTAAAGCAGTTTTTAATGCTTTGTAATGCAGTTTTCTCAATTGATTCCTTATATTTTCCTTTCCTACTTGGCTTTCCATTCCAGGACCTCTCTTGGTCGCTGCCTAGTTTTAGCCTGTCCCCACCTTGCTGGGGTGGATGCCCACATGAGCAGTTGTGTTGTTAACCTTTCTCCGCTGCACCTGCATTTAGATGACACTTTTTTTTTCTGTAAACCTGGACCTCTTTCCCAATCTGTTCTATCTAGCTATCATTGTTAGAAACTATCTTTATTTTGTATTCTTGTAAAGTAGCTTTCTGACCTGTTATTCTTCAATGAAACTTGATTTTTTTAAGTTATAAAATAATAGTCACCTGTTTTCCTATTATAGCAGTTCAGCAGTACATAACTGTATGTAGCTACTCCTACCTATCTTTGCAAGCTTGTATCAATTTCTTTAGGATAGATTCTTAGAGTATAAATTTTTTTGTCAAATGGTATGTTGTTTTTAATTGTTTCAAATAGTGAGGACAATTTTGAGTATGTTTATTCGTCATTTGTATTTGTGATTGATTTCTCTGTATACTTAATCATCTTTCTATCAATAATACAAAGAGAGGGGCTGGGGATTTAGCTCAGTGATTAGAGTGCTTGCCTTGCAAGCACAAGGGCCTGAGTTCGATCCTCGGCACCACACACACACACACACAAAAAAAAATACAAAGAGGCTCTTTATCTATCTATATATATATAAAAGATGTGACTGATAGGCATGTTGAAAATATTTTTCCAAGTCATGATATCATTACATTTTAATTTATGATATCTTCATCATATAAAATCAACTATTTTTAATGGTTTCTGAGATTGAGTCATGATTAGGAAAGTATATTTTACCTTAATACTGTATTTCCAAAACTTCCATTATTTTCCATTATTTTGTAATTTAAAATATTTAAGTCTATAGTTTATTTTTCTGCTTAGTGCAAAGGAGAAAATCAATTTTTAAAATCCAGAATGAATCTGACATCCAATTGATGGTTACAATATTAGATGAAGATGTGGGCTTGAAAAGGTGAATTGTTCCTAAAACACATATTAACAGTTAAATATAGTCATGGTCTCCTGAGGGAGTCCTAGCAGCATATATATCTACATCTGTCTGTAGCCACATACATCTACAGTACCTTTTCTGTAACAATTTCCCTCTATGATCCTGTCTGCACCTACACTAGCTAAATAAAAATACTACTGTGATAGCAATAATGATTTAAAAGAATCCACTGTTTTCAGTAATTAACAAAAATTATGTAAATCAAATAACTGGCAAGTTAGTTTATATTTTTAGCCTGATAGTTTCCTTCTCATAAATGTCTAATTACAGTATACGCTAGACATGAATGATTTGTGAAGGCACTTTATAGAGGCACTTTCTTTCTGGCATCTATTCCTAGGTTTATAGGAAATAGCTAATCTACAGGTTGGAGAGAGAATAGGGCAGAGCCTCCATGAGGCAGGATGAATTTAAAAGAGAATAGGGGTTGGAGATTTAGCTCAAGTGGTAGCTTGCTTGCCTAGCAAGCACAAGGCCCTGAGCTCAATCACCAGCAGCCCCACAAAATAAATAAATAAAAGAGTACAAGTCTTTTGATGATCTAGTCCCACACTTCCCTTGCAACACAGTGAAGGTGAATTTTTTTGTTTTGCCCACTCAACAAAGCAGCTCTTTGGAAACTAATTAGTAGTAGTACTGGAAAGATAATTATCAAGACTCTTAAGTGAAATAAATCAGACACACATGAGTACGTATCAAAGTGCTTTTCTGGTATGAGAAAACATAAGTGTAAAGGACAAAAATGTATAATAGATATTGTGAAAAAGAAAGAAAATATTTAAATGTAAAGAGAACTAGGGAGGGAGGAGGAGGAAGGATGGGGAAAAGAAAAGAAAAGAAAAGAAAAGAAAAAGAGAAAAATGGAAAAATGTAAATAAAGCTGTTGAAAATAAGGAAGGGAAAAGGAGTTAAAGGGAGGGGTAGGGAAGGCGGGAAAATAAAACCCCAAGATATATCATGTGCAGGTACAAATTAACTATGATGAATGTGATCATTATGTATATCTAAAACGTACCAATAAATCTTTTTGGTTCAAAACTTAAAAAAAAAAAAGAGTCAATTTTGCCAAACATAGTGGCTCATCCCTGTAATAGCAGAACTTGGGAGGCTGAGGCAGGAGGATTGCTGTGAGTTTGAGGCCAGCCTGGACTACATAGTGAGTTCAAGGCCAGCATGAACTATATAGTAAGACCCTGTCTCAAAAAACAAAACAAAAACAAAAGAGTTAATAGAGTTGATTCTGGATGAAAAAGTTCTAGAGATCTGTTGCACACAGTGTGCATATGGTTAACACTATGTACTGCATTTTTTTTTTTTTAAGAGAACACTTTGAGGGGGGTGATGCTGGGGATCGAACTCAGGGCCTTGCACTTGCTAGGCAAGTGCTCTACTACTTGAGCTAAATCCCTGTACTGCATTTTAAAAAATGGTTAGGATAGTAAATATCATTTTTATAATTAAAAAAGTTAATTCTGCATTGTAGTTCGTTTTTAACCAACAAACACCTACTTGAATTTTAATATGTACCATATATCTTGTTGCTATGGAGAATACAAGAAGTATATCTGATCATTTCAGGTCATAAGAAACTAGCAATTAAGATAAGGGAATAAATTAAGTACACATAACAACCTCAGGCAACACAATGATACCAAATGAGAAGAAACACAAGGTCTAGTAAAAGTTTAGAACATGCAGCATTCTCTTTGGGCTACAGTGACAGAAATATTTGTTAGGATTTCGAAGCATTTTAAAGTACATTTCTAAATTGACCCTTTTAATAAATCTATGTGATAATATCCCTCTTTCACAGATGAGGAAGCAAAGGTTCAATCCGCCCAAGTTTACACGGTACAGCTGGGAACTAAACTTGGTGTCTTCTAGCTCTTACTATTTCTAATGAGATTTGTTTAAATTGGCATTGAAGGGGGTTGGGGATTTAGCTCAGTGGTAGAGTGCTTGCCCAGCAAGCACAAGGTCCTGAGTTCAATCCCTAACACCACCCCACCAAAAAAATAAATAAATAAATCGGCCCTGAAAATTTCCTACCAACAATGTTTTCAGGGTTAGAGCAGAACCCAAATATGGTAGGAATACTGTGGTTATATATTTGCTAAAATTAAAATTATTCTCTCTTCTCTGCCCTCCCACCAAGTAACTTTTGCTACAAAGTCACAGATTATTTTTTCTTGGTATTTACTTCATAGGAAAATATAAATCATGCAGTGATAGAATGATGAATAGCCTACAAGGGTTCGGTTTCACTAGTATTCACACCTAGCCATCTAGCCAACTGCAGTCTCTGGAAAGTATTCCTTACTCACCATATCTGGCATCATTTTTTAAGGCCATAATACATGCACTATATTTGATATACTTCTGATCTGACTCAGGTATGACAGCAGCTAATGGAGCAGAACAAAGGAAGTGGGTAAGAATTTAGAAGTAGTCATCGGGGCTTAAACCCTATGACTACACCCGTTTTAAAAAATCACATTCTGCTGTTTCTTAGGTTGGCTTCTATCCAGAAAGTGCAGGAACACTGGATCTGTTCATATACTGCCACATCTGATTATTCAGGGTCAAGCTATTGTTTACTTTTGCAGACCTTATAGCCTGAGCAGGGCAACTAAAACCTGTGTCTTTCTCCAATTACTTGGTCTACCACTTCAAGGCAACACAAGCTCTGATGTTCTTTCTACACAATTATCTAAACAATTAGAAAAACGGTCTAATTTTAAAAAGCATATATGGTAAAAGCAAACAAACATAATGGTTAGAAGCTTTGCTTTTATTTTCCTTCCCAAGTGCCTTACGTTTTGCAAAAGGACAGTGCTGCCCTCTACTGCTAGATGTTAGTATTAGGAACATAACGCTATTAGTTTTCCTCAAGAGGTAAAGACAATCTATTACATTGTTTTAAACTGTGCCTTTAGGAGTTGTTTTAAAGACAACGTATTTTTGGCAAATCTATCGAATTTGCTTTCTTCATTATCTCATTTGAATCCATCTTGTACCAAAACGAAGGATTTTAGGATATGACCCACCCCACCTCACCCACAAAAAAGAGGAAGATTTCTTTTGACTTTAAGATTCTTCTGTCATCTGGAATGTCATTTGTTTTTTGCTAATCTAGTTGCTTCTTTGTGTTTCTTTGAGTGGAGATGACAGTTGCTCCCATGTTGAGAGATTAATTGGATGGTGTTTCCAAAACACTTTCTATTCTTCAGAAAAAGATGATATAGAAATATTACTGCATAGTATATAAGGACTAATATTAAAATGTTTACATTTTAATTGGTTATATTGTCTTGTTACTTTTAAATTGCTTTGAGAATTTATTTCTACAAAAACTCCTTAAAAGGGGCTGGGGATTTAGCTCGGTGATTAGAGTGCTTGCCTTGCAAGCACAAGGCCCTGAGTTCGATCCCCGGCGCCACAAAAAAAAAAACAAAAACCTCCTTAAAGGGGCTCCAGATTTTTTTCTTTATCTTTCTTTTCTTTTCTTTTTTCTGTGTGTGTGTGTGTGTGTGTGTGTGTGTGTGTGTACGCGCGCGCGTGCTGAGGATTGAACCCAGGGCCTTGCCTATCATAGGAAATCACTGTACCACTGCACTACACTCCTGGCATTTTTTTTAAAATTATGTTTTCTGCTTTCATTTAAAAATAGTTTGGAGTACATAAACTCACAAGTGGCCAGACCAGAGAGACTTCAAAGAGAGTTTGATTAATGTCTTAGTTATTTTTCTTGTTGCTGAGACAAAATACCTGACACCTAAAATTAAAGGAGGAAAGGTTTATTTGACTCACAGTTTGTAGAGATTTCAGTTCATAGTTGAATGGTTCCAAGGCAGGGTGGTGTGGCAGAGGGGATCTGCAGAGGAGAAACAGTCCATGGTAAGCAGGGCAGGCAGAAGGCAGCAAGCAGCTGGCGATAAGAGACAAAAATGACTCTCTTTTTGTCCCTTATATTTTATTTAGGCTCTCTGCCCCTAGGGTGGGTAGCACCCACACCCAGGGTGGGACAATTTTAATCCTACCCAGAACCATGCCAAACCAATCAGTGGGCTAATTTAGTAATCACACACCCTTAATCCCAGCATCACATACTCTAGATTCAGCTACCTCTGAAAAGTCCCACCTATGACCACACGAGGCTTTGGGGGGACATCAAGACATAAGCCATAACACCTAACCATTACCCTATAGCTACCTAGAAACAAAAGTATAAGTTATGTGACAATAATAATAACTTCTACAATGTGTTAAAGGCATGTGTACATCTCTCCATAAATATAACTCACAGTTAAGAATACTAAAATTCATGCTGGGAGTGGTGGTGCACACCTGTAATCCCAGTACTCAGGAGGCAGAGGCAGGAGGATCGCTGTGAGTTTGAGGCCAGCCTGGGTGACATAGTGAGCTCAAAGTCAGCCTGAACAACATAGTGAGACCCTGTCTCAAACAAAACAAAACAAAACAAAAAGAATACTAAAATTCAGGCATATTAGTAATTTACTCAGTTTCAAAACTACTAAGAGGCAAAGCTAGAATTTAATTCCAGATTCAATCCTATGTGTTATTCTACCACACTGCTTATTATCTAATTATAAAAACTAAGTAAACCTCAAAGCCAAGTGCTTGTAAACCATTATACATGATGAGGGTGATCATGATCCCCATTAACACTGACTGCATACTTACTGTCAGATACAAATCAAAGAGTTTTACATGGATAATTTAATTACACCAAGTCATTTAATCTTCACAACAACCCCATGATTTAGACCTATTATTATCTTCATGTTGCTGATGAGGAAATGCTGGTATTCAGAGGAGATCCATTTCCAGAGGCCAACATTTTAATCATTATGCTATATAATTTAAGTGCAAAAGCTACGATAGCACAACAATTTCTAACTGGTGCCACAGAACTTATTTATAATCAACTAGTAGATGAAACCATCAATAGTTTTCAGTTCTGTTGCTATCTCTGTGTGTCCGTGTGGAGAAAGGGAAAGAATCCGAGAAGCAAGGAGACAGGAGTCTACCAAGGCACACCCAGGACACAAACCAACGTGGAAGGAGGGGCTGATAACTGATCATGATCCTTAGCAAGAGCCCTGTTAGGGGGCTCTGGGCTTATCACCTACTCTTCAACCGCACTGTGACTCTTGAACAGATATCCTCAAACAGCTTTGGGGTTTTTCCCCCTTTGCAGTGCCAGGGATCAAACTTAGGGCCTCATGCATGCCAGGCAAGGATTCAACCACTGACCTACATCCCTAGCCTACAGTTTTGATTAAAGAAACACTTGCCCAGTACACAACTCAGCCTCTAAATAACACCCTAGTCTTAGTGACAGCCTACACCCAAATATAACCATCCCAAAGCATTTTGTGCTTGAGTGCAAAGGGTGATAACCAACACCTTCTACCTGTTCCTAAGTTTAAGCCTTTTCAGTATTCAGGCGCAAGACTGAGTAAACTAAGCAGGTGTGACTTTACTTAGAGGTCCAGGGAGTGCCCACAGCTGTCCTCCCTGAGCAGTACTGCTGGCCCTGAAAGCTTCAGATTTCCAAGAAAGTATTCTCAGGGAATTCATTCCAAATGTATAGCTCTTGCTGGGTGGTTTCCCAGTTCGTGTTTTGCAGTTCTTATAAAGAAAAGAGAAGAGGAAAATGTCCAAAGGGTGATTGCAACCTGAGTGTGCTGGTGCATGCCAGTAATCTCAGCTACGGAAGAGGTTGAGGCAGGAGAATCACTTGAGTTTGAGAGGCTGGGGCAGGAGGATCAAACTAGAGTTTGAGACCAGCCTAGGCAACCCACATTTTAAGAAAGAAAAGAAAGAAAGACAGAAAGACAGAAAGAAAGAAGAAGAAAGAAGAAAGAGAAAAAAGGAAAGAAAGAAGATGAGGAAATGGTAAAAGGGATGATTTAACAGATAGTCATAAGGAAGTCTGAAGGCAATGAGGATCCAGCCCCTTTTTCTTGTGACTCTTTCGGGCTTTTCCCCAGATACTCAATTTACCTGGTTGCCTACTTGTCTGCACAATGGTAGGCTCTTAAGTCTTATTTGACATATCTCTTTGGCAGTATTGAATCAATTCTAAGTCAAAGTGTTAAAATTAGCAATGACCTGGAAGGCATTTTGTTTATTTCAAGATTGGTATTTTACTTAGGGAGCAGTCTAAAGGGCTCAAGACAGAACAGTATTGAACTTGATCTCCAAGAATCTCACATTGCCAAGGGAAAAAGCTGAAACTTGGATCTCATAATATGTAAGCTTCCCTCCCCATCCTTATCCATCCCCAGTAACTCCCCTTTCTAGAATTCAGAGCAGATATCATGGGGACATAAAAAACTGTGTACGACACTTTCGTTATCCTTATCAGCACTGGGTTGATGACAGAGCTGCTCACTTTGTTAATAAATATTTATTTGGTCTTAACCAAGTTGATAGTGTTTAGGAAACCTAGGGTTGTTTTTCACACTGGGAATGACGCAGGGTGTGACCATGATATTGGCCAAAGCTGCGAAAAGCATACTTGTAAATCAAATTCTGGGAATGCTAGGCTCTGGAACACCCCTCTCAGTAGCTGCTTTCCACCTCTGCTTTTGGAAGCATTGAAAATTCATTGTCATTTGACCTTCTGTGATAATTTAAAGTCTGTTAATGATATACTTTGGGCAGTTATCTTTGAAGCCAGAGGCAAAGTTTCTGAAAGGAAGTAGATGATACAAAAGGTTGATAGGTGTTGGCCAAAGTTCTTTGGCTTGTGTTTATTACTTCGAATAGAAAATCATTTTAAGATTCATCCTACTCTCTGACAAACAGGTCATGATATTGTTTTCTTCTGAAGCACCAAGAGAAGTGACTCCAGTGCTGGAAACTGAGGGTCAGATCCCAAGCCCCAAAACACACCTTCTACAAGGGTGTGGCAGATGTGTCATGGTAACAATAACTAACATTTAGGAAGTGCTCGTTATATATATTTTATGTGTATACACTCACATAATGCCCACAACAACCTGGAGGAAAATACTATTATCTGCATTTTAAGAGGAGGAACAGAGAAGTTAAATCATTTGCCTAAACTTCCCCAAGCAAATAAATGTCAGCCAGAATCTAAACGTAAGTAGTCTGGTTCCAGAGCTAGGTTCCACTAGAGCATGATCATTATGTATACAATGTACCAATACATGTTCTTGGTAAAAATAAAAATTTAAAAATTAAAAAAAAAATTGTATTATGGCCCACAGGGTGCAGAAGCACAGAAAACAAATTTTAGTTAGAGTGAGGATTAAGGGAAGGCTTTATTTATCTATTTTTTGGGTGCTGGGTCTTGTTCTTGCTAGGCAAGTGCTCTACCACTGAGTTAAATCCCCAACCCCATTAAGGGACTGACATTTGCTCTGGGTCTTCAAGGTCAACAGGAGGCAAAGGAGTCTGGGGAAGAAGGAACCTAAAGGGTAGGTACAGCTTGACAAAGAGTCCGTTTGGGTCCGAGCCAGCTAATGGCAGCAAGATCTGCCTGCGTGTATGTGTGGGAAGAAAGCCGGAGAGGGGGACTCGGTCCAGATCCTCAAAGTCCTTCAGGACCAGACCCCTCAATAAGGACCAGGGAGCAAAACTCTCAAACCAGAATAGAGTCCAAAAGGAATTCGTGGTCATTCCTCACTTGGAGTAGGATCTCCCTACCCGCGACTAAGGCCAGCAGCGCACCCATTTCCGGGGAAGCAGCCGGCGGAGATGCTCAAGGTCGCTCGCGTGGCCTCCGAACAGCACGACCCGGCTGAGGACCCGCTCCTGCGTACACACGTCAGGGAGCTATCTGGCTGCCAGCCCCGCCTGGCCACGGCGGGAACAGGAGCACTGACTGGCCTGGGAGCGAGAACACCTACTCAATGGGTACAGAAAGATCAGTCCTCTGGAATTTGCGCGGTCACCACGCCACCGTCTCCTGGAAGGTCAAGAAGGCTGCCCCGTCAGGACTCTGGCCGCTGGGCTTCGTTTCTCAGCACCCAAGGAATAACAGCCTCAGCGATTGGGCCACATTCTGCCAATCAACTCTAGCCTCCGCCCACACTCCCGCCAGTGTAAATTGCATTGGTTGCATCATTACTGGCTCCAATAAGACTGTCTTCTTGGATTGGCTAATAGTGCCCCCTCTCTACGAGCCCGTCTTAGTCAGAAGCTCATGACTGGTTAACCGCGTTGCCAAGCTCCCGACGCGGCCCGGCCATTGGAGGCCGCGGGCTGCCCCGCCCGCTAGGTGAAGGTGAGAGTCTCCTCCGGTCATTGCGCGCAGATCTCACCCAGCTGCCGTAGGAGCGGAGTTCTGAGCTCTCGGCTGATTCCTGCTCTGTCGCTATGGCTTCTCCGTCAGTTTTTGCCGAGGTTCCGCAGGCCCAGCCGGTCCTGGTCTTTAAGCTCACTGCCGACTTCCGGGAGGATCCCGACCCCCGCAAGGTCAACCTGGGAGTAGGGGGTGAGTATGCAGTGCCCTGCAATGTGAGCCGCGTGGGAGCGGACCCAACCCTGAGGTGGGGCTCGGTGGGAGGACGAGGCTGGATTTGGTGTTGCCTGCAGAGGGGAACCTTGGAGAGAAGGCAGAGTCCACGGGGGCTTCATGTAACCTGCCCATTTCACCAATCGGGATATAGAGTCCCTGGAAAGGGGAGATGTGTCCAAGGTCACATATAAGTTTAGCAACCGGGATACAAACCCAGTCTTTCTGAATCCTGGCCCTGTGTTCTTCACGTTACATCCTTCCTAAGCAGCGAGGCGGCCAGGGATTAAAAAGAGGGAGAAAAATAGTAAGCCTCATAGGCTGGGGGTTCTGGTATCTGGATGTGGATAAAGAGAACTGTTAGCTCTAGGGATCTGTGATATGGATTTATCAGGTACCTTATTAAATATTGTGGGGAAGATTGAGGCCTGGTTTTGTCCTTAAGGATTTAAAAATCAGCAGAGACATTTGTAGGAAAATAGGTACACCTGAAAAATATAATGTTAAGTGAAATAAATCAGACATACAAGCTTAAATACCATGTAGTGTCTCTCATTTGAGTAAGGTAGAGTACAAATAAAGAACAAAACAAAAGAGCAATAGAAGGAAACAGGGAGCTAGATCTTGTCCAGGGGACCAAAGGCGAAGGGAGGGTGGGAAGAGACGGGGAAGTAAAAAGATTTAAGACGTGTCAGGTATTTGCACCAAATAGCCACAATGAATGTAAACATTAATTGTTGTCTACATGAACTAAAAATAATAATAACGACAACAATAATGAAAATGGGGACAGGTGATGTAGAGATGGAGGGAGGTGGGGGAGGAGAAGGGAAATAAAAACAAATCAAGATGTGTTGTATATAAGTATCTGTTCCCTAAGTTGAATGTAAACTTCATGTATGGTAAACATGTACCAGTAAAAAAAAAAACAGCAGTCATTACACACTACAAAAGAGACCTGAAATTTTCTGAGATAAGTTAATGCTGCCTGGAAGGATCTGGGAAGATGGTTCTGGCCCTTGCAGATGGTAGGAATAGGTAGAGATAGTGAAACAGAGCATGCATCTTGTCTTCATTTCCTGAGTGTATTTCTTAGTCCTTGGACAGCTCAGAGTTGGGGCTCAGTTTACCCATCTGCCAAGAAGAATATTTATATTGGAGAATCCTTTTAACTCTAACCTCCTCTGGTGAATTTATTGTTATCATCATCATTTGGACATTTGAAATCTTGCAGACACTTCTCTCTCTTTTTTCCTGGGGCTTGAATCTAAGCCTTGGTACAGGCCTCCGTTCCCAGTCCTTTTGTAAATTTTAAGACAGGGTCTCTCCAAGTTTCTAAGTTACCCAGGCTGGGCTTGAACTTGTGATCCTTCTGCCTCAGCCTCCCAGAGAGCTAGGATTATAGGCATGTGTCATCGTGCCTGGCTGACACTTTTCTTTTGCTGCTTACAAAAGCCAGCTGGGGAGATGAAAACTACTTAGGATGATGTCCTTTGCTAAGGAACAGGCTTAGAATAAAATGACTAGAACTTTTTGAAAGAAGAAATGGAATTATTTTGTAGCTTAAGGTGACACAAGGGGAATTCGGTATCACGCTCCTCATAGAGAATGTTTATGTCTGCATGTAATGCTCGTTTATAAGGAAAGAAACCTTCACCAAGAAATACGGGAAAAGAGTAAGGAAGAAAAGTCATTAAAAAAGAATGATTACGGGCTGGGGATTTAGCTCAGTGCTTAGAGCGCTTGCCCAGCAAGTGTGAGGCCCTGAGTTCAATCCCCGGCACTGAAAAAAAAAAAAAGGGTGATTAATTGAAGCTGGGTGATGTGTACGTGGATGTAAGTTATCACTTATTTCCCCCCCCTTCAGTACTGGGAATTGAATTTAGGGCCTTCACACAGAGCTAAATCCCCAGTACACTCCCCCTACCCCCCACCCCCTGCTTTTTTCAATTTTGAAACAAGCTCTCACTAAGATGCCAAGTTGCCCAGGCTGAGCTTGAACTCGTGGTCCTCCTCCTTCAGCCTCCAAGAGTGCTAGAATTGCAGGCATGTACTAAACCTTCTCTCAGCTTTTCTATGTTTGAAAATTTTCGTAATAAAGCATTTAAAAAAAAGTAAGAATTACATTGTTTTGCTTACAGAGGAAATGTGATGCTTTTAGTAGGCATCAGAGTTGGAGAAATATTAAAAGACTGAATTAAACTGGAAAGGGTACCATTTAAGATCCTAATTTAAATATAATCCAGAACCTCCAAGAATTTCTTTATGGCCAAATATGTGCTGAAGAACTAATATTAATGTCAATATAAATATCTTTTTATTTATTTTATTTTAGACAGGGTTTTGCTATGTAATTCAGGGTGATCTTGAACTGACTTCTGTAGCCCAGGCTGGCTTTGAACTCACAGTGATCCTCCTGCCTCAGCCTCCTGAGTGCTGGATTACAGGTGTGCGACAGCACGCCTGGCCCTAAATATATCTTTTTAAAAGCTCACGTTTTATTGGCTCAGTCACCTTTGAACCATCTTAGAGGGTTTTGGTGAAGATTAAATACATTTAAAGTGCTTAGAACCATGTCTGGCATATAAATAGGAGTTATGTTTATATACTATTGTTATTTTGCCTTTTCTTTGAGTGAGTCTCATGAAAGATGTTGAGTAAAAATTTCAGCTCAAAGATTTAAAGATGAAATAATTCATGGCATTGGTTCTGATATAAAATGCTCCTGCAGAGAAGCTCTGTGTCAGTGCAGGCCGGAATTGATTCCCTCAGAATCGTAGTCTTTAGCTCAGGGGCCACCTCAATTTTAAAGGCACCTTCATCGTGTTTTCAGGAACCCAGGAGCTATGAGCAAACCAATTTTGCAAGTAATCACAATTAATGATCACAGCAAATCTGTAAGGTTGTTTCTTAATATTATTGCTTAGAAGTAAGGAAACAAAAGCCTAAAGAGAAGGTGCAGTTTGGCCCAGATCATATGACCTTTTGGTGGGAGAGCTGGTCCAGGCCCTGGGGTCTCTGCCCACTCCTCTGTTTGGAGAACATGGTCTAGGGGCAGCCACGATCTGTGGTGGGAAGAGCTAGAAGACCTGGGTACAGGCCCAGCTGTGTGGTCCAGTGACATGACCTTGGGAGGGGTAATGTCCTTGGGATTCAGTCTGTAAAATGAGAAGCCAGCACTGAAGGACCTTTCTAAAATTCTATTCTAAGATTCACCTCTACCAAAATGCTACTCCAAGACTCTAGCACTTTCCATGATTTAAGTGTAGGATAATAATTTTACTGGTCCCATCAGTTGACTGAGGATTAAATGAATAATTATGTGTGAAATGCAATATGTAAATGAAAGGTGTTTTATATGTAAATGTTTTTGATCATCACTTATAACTCATCTTTTTTGGATGACAGGTGTAGAGTAGAATAAAAATTCTCTTTCCAGCTTTTGTATGTCCCAGCTTTACTTATACACAATCCAAATTATGCCCTTTGTGAAGGAAATGTAATTAATTACTAGCTTTGGGAAACATCCCCCTGCCAAGTTAAAATAAAACCTAATGGAGGATAGGGCATTTGTGGAATGAACTGTGACTGTAATTTCATTAGCCACTTTGTACTTGGAAATATCTTCCCCAGAGGTCTCCTTACTGTGAGGATTTCAACAGTTTACTTGGAGTTAGCGCAGAGTATCACATTTTTCCACTGTTAAGCACAAAGCTTTTTGAGTTGATCATTTAAGTACTTCTCAAAGCTTCAAACATGACTTTAAGGACAGAGAGACAGGAGTTCCACCTGATGCAGCGTGCAGCAAAAAATTTCTTCATAGATGCCAGCCCAATTTTTCGTGTAAACTTATTTTCCTCTAGATAAAATTGCTTGCTTTAATGTTGTTCTCAATGTGGTTTGTTAGCATCTTCAAATAAAATCATTGCAGAGGTGTTCCTGAGGACCCTCTTCCTCCAGCCCTGTCTCCAGGGTCCTGATTGGAGAAGGAGCCTAGAGAGAGGAAGCACAACTGGATGGGTGCTTGGGTGAGCCTGGGTGAGGGAGGTGGAGCTCTGAGGAGAAAATAAGAATGATAGGTGGATCATTTAATTCTCTATGTGTTTCCTTCCTTTCTTCCTGTAAAACAAGACTGTCAGGCCCACCTATAACCTGTGTGCCTCCTCTGAAAGGAAAGTATTTAGCACAGTGCCTTGCATTATAAAGTATTTGGTAGATCTTTGTAATTACTATGGCTTCTGTGACCATCAGCGTCTATAACTATGAAGTCTTTTCATACTGGACCTCTTTTCTGAGTGCCCTTGATCTTTCTTTTTATTCCCCTTGTGGTCTGTATTTTGATTGAGTCCACCACCAGCATGCACTCATTATCCAATGAGAGGGAGATGTTGGGATCTTCAGGAACTCTTTCCCCAGTCTTTGTTTATTTATTTGGTTATTGAGTTCTGTCTTTTCTATCCGATAAGTCTTGAATATCTCCTGTTATCCATATCCCCCACTGCCATTACTTTAATTCAAAATTTTATTAATTCCTTCTGGATGGTTGCAGCAGCTTTCTGATTTAACTATTTGTCTCTGTCCTCTCCAGTTTATTTTCTGTGAGGTCATTCTACTAAAATGTGAGACTGTCCATATCACTGTCTTATTTCAGTACTTTTATGATTCCCATTAAAGTGAAAGTTCCTTAGAAGAAACTGTAAGACTCTTTGAGCCACTCCCTACTCTTACTTCATGGATCCTACTTCCAAGCCCTGAAAATGTAGATCCCAAAAACCACTGTGCTCTCCAAGCTTTTGGGACCTTGCACAATTGTTCTCTCTGCTGGAATACTCCTCTTCCTTTGTGTACCTTTTATTTATTTATTTATTATTATTTGGGGATGGGGTTTGAGACAAGATCTTGTTGTGTATGACCTTGAATTAATTATGTAGCCCAGGCTGACCTCAAGCTTGTGTCAAGCCTCCTGCCTCAGCCTCTGAGTGCTGGAATTACAGGCATGTGCCACTGCACCTGGCTCTCTTGGTGTGCTGTTTAAAGCCTTACTCATTTTTCGTACTTCATGCTCTGTAAAACCCTCCCTGACCCTTCAAAGCAAAATTAAAGGCTTGATGTACTGTGTTTTCTGGAAGGCAGATGGATCTTACCATCTCTGTGTAGCTGCTTCTAGCCATGCCTGGCCTATAGTAGATTTAGTAAGTCTGTTAAATGAATGAGGGAATGAAAGGACAACTGGCAGGAAAAAGCTCCCTGGGAGAGGAGGAGCGGTGGTTGCTGGTGTTGCTTGCCCTCCCTTCTCCATTCATCCAAGTGCAGTCTGGCTCTGCCCTTCAGGGCGGGTAGGTGAGGCGCTGGGAGTGCATCCAGAATTGATTGTGGGAGATGCTGAGCAGTGGAGAAGGAGGGGAGATTTGAGTTGGCCAGTTTGTCTTTTGTCACATGACAGACACAATACCTGTCTTCTCATTCGCACCTTCAAGTATTAATGTAGGATTATTTAGAATTGTACAGAGCGTGTGATAGTGATAAGAATAGCAGTACTATGGCCGTTTCTTCTTGATATTTATTTGTATTATTTATCAGTGACACTGCAAATATAAAAATATAGGATAATTGTATCATGTAATGTGCCGTATGTAACACCTAAACACATGCCTAAAGCATAATAGAACTGGCTTTTGTACGTCTAAATAGTATCCTTTTCTAGGTAGTTCAAACTTGTAGCTATTGCTGAAGGTTTCTGGAAAGCTTTTGGAATGGCCTTTGAAGCAGCAGAACCCACATGAGAGACTCGGTCTTTATAATTATTCTCCATGAATATCATCCAGTTTATTTATCCACCCTCTTCGCTGGAGATGATACAAGTACCATTTTCTAAAAATTAAAATTAAATTGACTTTTTAAAACCATTTTTCCTCAATTTTTATTTTTTATTGGTATATGGTTGCAGTATATAATGATTATATTCCTTCTGGGGAGTTGGTACATGTATATAACACATCTTAATTCTTTTTAATCCCCTTCGTCTCCCCTTCCTCCCTACTTCTTCTATCTCTTGGTCCCCTTCCCATTTGCAAAAGATCTACCTCTCTATTTCCTATTATCTATCTTTTGTTTTGCTCTTTATTAACATTTTGTGTTTCTCATATAAGAAGCACCCTGTGATATTTAAACTTGTATGTCTGATTTATTTCACTTAACACAGTCTCTGGATGCATCTCTTTTCCTGAAAATGACTCATATTTATTCTTTGTAGCAGAATGTGTATAAATACCACATTTTCTTTATCCATTCATGTGTTGATGAGCATACAAAGGGTGAAGATTTGGCACTATTGATGATATACACAAAAATGAGATGCTGCCTCTAAGAACAACTTCCCAGAACAATTCCAAGAATACTTGAACAGCAGTAGCATTGTTTTCAGATAGGGTGATTTGCTTCAGGACAGCTCTTACTGAGAAGTAGTTATTTTGGTATATATTTTAAAAAAAACAGATCCACTCCAACTTGGTAAAATAGGCTTTTTGAACTTGTCTCCAGGGGGTTCGTTTGGTGGGCTGGGGACAAAGTAGGAGTGATATGACTATATTGTTAGAGTTGTCAACCCAGAGACGGTCAGTTGGTTAGTGGCTGTATTGTCTGGAACTCTGCCCATGTTCTTATTATTAGCATGAAGGGCGTCTCAGACTTGCAGGTGTCACATTCGTGGATGGTAGAGTTAGCTGGTAGAAGATAGACGCAAAATTAAAAATGACCTTATAATGTTTTTTGTTGTATGTCTTTTGACCTAGTAATTTTACATTTTGAAATTATAATTAGAGAAATGCAAATTAAAACTATCCAGAGATAACATTTGTACTTTCCTGATGGGAAAAAAATCACTCAGTGGGCGAGGCTATGGGGAAAGAGACACACTTTGGTAGTACTGGTGGGAATGTGAATTGATAAAATCCCTGTCAAGGGCAATTTGGAAATATCTGTCCAAATTAGATGTGCATACTTCTTAGCATACTTTTTCATGTTCAGCTGTGTACCTCACAGATATATGTGCATACATGTGAGGTGACATATGTATAAAGTTATTCACTGAAGTATTGTTTTAGTAGCCAACAATTGCAAAAAACACAAATGTTCAGCAAGAGACTAGTAGAATACTTCAGTTTATTCATCAGTTAGGCAGCTGTGATAGATCAAGGACACTCTAGGTACAAATATAAAAAGATCTTCAAGTAGAAAAGGAAGGAACAAAAACAGTGTATGTATAGTACATTATATACTACTTTTTATATAAAGAAGCCAGAGATAAAAATCTGTATTTGCTTGTGTATGCATCAAGAAATTCTGGAAGGATATATGAGAAACCAACAACGGTTGTTACTTACGGAGGGAGGGATTTGGGAAAAGTATGGGATATAGGGATAGGGACATGCAAACATACCACCCGTCAGAATAGTTAATGATGATGAGAGATATTCATAATATATAAGTGGAAAAAGTCATGTTGAAATTCCCGCATACAGTGTGCACCATATTTTACGAGTATACCCACAGGAAATAAAGCTTAGATTTTCATGCCCCTTGTCTCAGTCTTAGATTATGTGTTAATTATAATGTTTATTATTTGCTTTCTGGGCTTTTCTAAATTTTCTATAGTTAACATGTTGTTCAGTAAATAGTAACTACCACCCTAAAATGTGATTTTTTTTTTAAAGTTGTGGGTTAATGTTGACAGAAATCAACAAGAAGTACCTTAGAAATACTGTAAAATTTTGTTTCACCTTCCAGATCACCTGTATAGGAATAAGAGTGTTGGAAACTGACACATTCAAGCAAAGAGGCAAATGACCCATATCAGCAATACTATTTGGAAAATTTATTAGCTTGGGTGCAAGCCAAAGCAGCTGCCTTCAAAAGCTATAATCCCAACATATCTGTAGAGTAGTATGGAGGAAAAATCAGTAATAGAATGATTCAACCAGGTTTAAAAATACTTTTAGTGCCAGGCATGGTGGCACACACCTGTAATCCCAGCACTCAGAAAGGAAGCTGAGGTAGGAAGATCGCTGTGAGTTTGAGGCCAGCCTGGGCTACATAGTGAGTTCAAGGCTGGCCTAACTACATAGTGAAAACCTGTCTCAAAAAAAAAAAAATACTTTTAGTGTAGAAGAAATGCTTAAAAACGCACTACAAAGCAAGATTAAATGTTGTGAAATAGATAATTTAGATCAATGAAAGAGTGAGGCAGATGAAATGGATGAACAAAGTAGTAAATGCTAGCTGATGTCAAAATACCAAGAGAGGACAAAGATGTGTTTAAGTGGGTCATTGTGTGATTGCATAACTGGTTGCTGGACTTTTTAGTTACAGGGTGTTCATTCACCATTTGTCCTGTGAGGTGAAGGAGGTGAATCTTTGTCCACCCCTCTCTTTCTATGTTTACGTTTGATGGTGCAGTTCTTGTGAAGTAGCACCTAGACCTTTCTGGAACTCTCTTGGGGACACGCAGAAGGAAGAAGATTGATGGGCCAATGGCGGTAGAGACCTCAGTGCAATAGCAGTATCGACATAGCATTTGTAAGATATTCTTTAGCTCGCAGGGTGCGTTCTCTTCTGCTCTCTCATTTGATCAGGCTCTGTAGTGTCACAGTTTTATTTCAGCATTCTACTTTTTGGAAGACCTGTATTTAGGAGCTGTAGTTCCATAAAGATAGAAACCACGCGTTCCTTTTGTTTGCTCAGCTTTAGTCCAGGGCTTGGTCCAAAGTAGGTACTCACAAGTGAATGCACTTTACTTCAGTTTCCGTCACTGTTCTATTTCGGCTGAGAGGTAGTGGAACTCTTTGTTTGCAGTTCCAGAGTCTGACTTGGATGAATCCTGAGACTTCTCTTTCTATATGTCTCTTCCATATTCAGCTTACCGTACAGATGATTGCCAGCCGTGGGTTTTGCCGGTTGTGAGGAAGGTGGAGAAGAAGATGGCTGATGACAGTAGTCTCAAGCACGAGTATCTGCCCATCCTGGGCCTGGCAGAGTTCCGGTCCAGTGCTTCTCACCTCGCCCTTGGGGACGACAGCCCAGCTCTCAAGGAGAAGCGGGTGAGTTTGGGGTGAGGGCTATATTTTCTCTTTAAAAACCATGAAAATAAAGAAAGAAAAAACCATGAGAGTAGAAAGAAGTTGGAAATGCAGTTTTTTAAAAAAGTGTTAGGTATTATGTCTAGTGATCTGTCGATGCGGAAGGGTTTCACTAGTGTGGATTTAGGAACCTGGTAGTGCAAATGACATGGCCATATACAAAGCATATCGTTTTCAGTTGTTCCATTTTCTCTAGTAGATACTGGATTTCAGCTGCTGGGTTTGAAACAGTCAGTGGAGATGCCAAGCAAAGGGTATCTAATGGATTCATAAGAGACTGGGGTCTAACCCATCTCTGCCACTACGTTTGACTGTAGGCAAGTCATTTACTCCCCTGGTCCCTACATCTACATGTTAGAAAAGAACTAATTTGTGCTTCATGGTCCCATAAGGAGCACTTGCATAGGGAATCATTTGAAGGACTCTTCCTGAAATTGTATGCAGATTTTTTTGTGTGTATACTTATTTCTGGGAAGAAGGTTCATAGTTTTTATCAGATTTTCAAAAGGTGTGTGTGACCCCCTAAAATTCAAAAGCCACTAGTCTAAATGATCTTTGAAGTCTTTGCCAATCTAGTATTATTTAATAATTCAGGCCTTGATCTCACCATCTCTCAATTAAGTTTTTGTGTTATACCTAGAGACGTGTGGAAGAATAGTCCCACAGACATAGCCAAATATGCTGTATGTGGCAAGAAATGGTTATGGGACAGAGTCTCAGTGTTGTGGGAATTCAGAGGAGAGGGAGACTCATGAGGGCCACACATGGGACTTGAACTGAGCCTTGAAGAATGCATGGATATGGCCAGGACATTGACTTGACTCTGCTTGTACATTAGGATTACAGGGGGTGGGCCAAACCAATCAAATCAGAATCTTGGAAGGAACCAGCTTTCTCCTTCCCTTCTCTTTCTCCTCCTCCTCCTTTCCCTCCCACCATGGATACTTGTTTTTTTTTAAAAAAGTACAGCCAGGTTTGAGATCTATGAAGTACAGAAGGGAAAATGAAAGGGTACTCTTGTCTAGCCGGGGAGTTCAGGGACAGAGTTGCTCCCTGAGCAAGTCTAGGTTGTAAAGAGATCTGCCTCGTTAGGGCCAGGAACCTGTTGGACAGATGAGACAGGCTGATACTGTCAGTCAGGCAGGGAAGCCAAGTGAAGGTTTGAACAGGAGTTACCCAATAAGTGTTGTTTGAGGAAGATAAATAAGGATAGATAGGTGGGAAAGGAAAGGACTCGGGTTTTTGCAATAGTCCAGTTAGATGTTAGGCAGTTTCAAGCAGTTGCCCTTTTTAACCCCCTGGGCCATGTTGTAATGCAGCCTGGGTTCATGCATTGAAGGGGTATCAGAAGTATTCACCACGTGCTGCTTTTGCATGTAAAGTTACCCAGATGCTCTGATGAGCAGAGCTGCAGGACAAAATAAAGGTTACTCAGGTATATATTCTCGTATGTGTCAGGACGCAGGGAGGCTCTGGTGAAGGCCTTGGAACTCAGGTCAGTGATTAGGCAAGTCATTAATTAGGGTTTTGACTGATTGGCATGCAACACTGACATGCCTTGAGGAACTGAAAGCATGCAGGTACGAGAGTATGGAAGTTAGGGGTCACCTGGGGAAGTTGCTCTGAAAAGCAGTGTTTTCCTGGAGAGAGAGACGAGAGTCCAAATGAAATTTGAAAGTTAAGAACTTTGGCAGCTGGGGGCTTTTATCTTGTTGGACGCTGGAGGTAGATTATTTGGAATTCTGCTGACAATGAAAACAGAGATTCTGTGTTGGGGAGCTGCTTCCTCTCAGACTGTGTTTCTTACACAGTTACTGTGCTGGCAGATGTTCCTCTGCCTGCTGATCCCTGTTCCGACCTCCTAACACCATAAGACGGTGGTTGTTTGTGGCCTCTACGGGGGATTATAGCACTCCCTCTTAGTCTAGTTCATCTAGTATTGTGTTTTTATCATAGAACAAATTTAGATGCCAGTGTTCGTGACAGCAAATATTTGAAGGTTTTTTTTGGACCGATGTAGGATACTCTCTTGGCATCGGCATCATCCGAGGTGCCAGTTACTCCTGTGCTCTTTCTCTGCAAGTCCTCACCACCCAGGCTACTGTCCTAGTTCAGCCCTCCATTGTCTCATTGTGGATTCTTCTGATAGTCTCCTTATTGACTTTCCTGCCTCTAGTCTCTTCCTCATTCTAGTACATTCTGCACCCTGAACTAGAATGAAACGTTACTGGAAAGTTGGGAGTCAGCCTGGGCTGGGTGCTGCTCTGAGTTGTGATGTGGTCTCGGCTCTTGCATCCTCCAGAGATTTGTGGAGAGGTCCACAAACAGGACTCAGAGGCCAAAGAATAAAAGGTTTAAAGCACTTTAGTAAGCCACTACCAAGGCAGTGGTATGAGAAGACAGTCTACTTGGGAGAGTTCCAAGCAATCAAAGCCCATGGGATGTATCTGCCCTGAAGTCTGTGGCAGGATTTCTTTTAAGTCTTAGAATTTGAGGAAGGGGTGGGGGTCTGTGACTGTCAAGGCTCTTTCCAGTCAGCCATGAGTCTTCCTCACTTCGAGTGAAAATTTATATAGGTCTAGTTGGAATGAACGTGGTGTCTAAAGCTTATTAGTGGGGTCAACGTCACGGTGTAAATGAGTCCTAACTGGGTTGACAGGGTAACCAAAGTTTAACCAGAGGTTTGTGCCCAGAGGCGTGATTGTGTGGGATTAAAAGGTGTCTGACTGGGTGAGGAGGGGGCATTCGGAAGGAGGCAGTGCACTTCTCAGGAAGCCAGGGAACCACAAATTCAGGAAATCTAGACCCCAGCCTTTCTTAGAATCCTCTTACAGCCCTGTTGCCTGCCAGTTTCCCAGCTCTTGCTCATTTCTGGCTAATTACTTAATCTATCAGATCTTCCTCCTTAATCTATCAGATCATGGGGCTGGGGATTTAGCTCAGTCATAGAGTGCTTGCCTAGCAAGTGCAAGGCTCTGAGTTCCGTCCCCAGTACCCCCCGCCCCCTGAAGTTAATCGTGTCATGTCCCCCGCCCCTCCCCTAGCCTATTCCCTATAGTAGCTCTTCCATTGCCTACAGGGTAAAATCTAGCATTTGAACTTGGCATGCACTGAATTTAGTTGACAGCATCTAATTGTTCCAGTTGCTTACTCTCCCTTTTGCCAAAAAGCTTTCTGTTTTCCAGACCCACTAAATCCTGCCGCGACTTTGTTCTTCCCTCTGCCTAGAATGCCCTCCCTCAATTTTCCAGCTCCTCAGGCCCCACCTCTAAATCCTTCAAGACCGGATCAAGGGTCGCTTCTATGCTGAATCCTTAACCTTGCTCAGGGAGGGCCAGTTGTTCAAGTCCTCTGAGTAATCATAGGACTTTGTTCACAGCTTGTGAATAACAGTACTTACTGTGTTTATTATAATGTGTAATTTTGTAAGGATTTCTTTCTCACAAGACCATAACTCTACCCTTGGTGAGGATCATGGCTTGCTCCTTTACTTGCAGATCTTTAGCATTTAGCTTGTAGCCTGGGACCTCCAAGATTCCTGGATGTTTAAATTCATCATTCTTACGCACAGCAGATGCTCCGCACCAGGTCCAGGCACTGTGCTAGATGCTGAAACCCAGTAGTGACCAAAATGCAGAGTCCCTTGCCCCAACTTTCAGTTTTGTAGAGACAGACAGACTGCAAACATAATCAATAAGAACATGATAGAACATATTACAGGTAATAAATAGCTATAAAAATTGGATTACGGAGAGTGGGATTGAGGGTGAATTCAGTTTTAACTAGGGTGGTCAGGATAGAAAAGATATTTGAACCAAAATTTGAAGGAGATGAGGTATGAATGAAAGAATGAATGAAGCCAAAGACAAGCAGTAATTGTGTCTTTCTTTAGATCATTCTCAAGATTTAGCAGTGCCAGGTCCCAGGTCCATTGTCCATTTTGGGGAGACTTATTTTCCATGCTCCTCACAGCTTCTTTTTACTTTTCCATTTTCAGACCTTAGGATCTAGACAACATACTCATTTTTTAAAATGTCCTTATCGGGTTCTGAAATCACTGAGCCATTGTAGGTAAGCCACTGAGGGCTCATGAGCCTTGATTCCTTGTCACCACAGTCAGTGATGTCCTGGTCTCTCACGTTGACTATCTTCTCTAGGAAACTCCTCTAGACTTTTGCTGTAGCTCAGGTCTTTTTTTTAAATGCTATCTTCTTTCTTTAGCTAGTTCAGCACAGGTTATATCATGTACCAGATACTGCTGTAGATGCTGAGATGAATGTAGCATGGCCCGGGCCACAAGCTGCTCTGAGTCAGCCCTCTTGTCCCTCACAATGAAGGTGCAACATCAGCAAATTGTGCTTTTAGACAAGGGTTCTAGGGTCCAGCAGATACATACGGAGGTCAGCCTCGTCCATCTTCATACAAACATTTTCCCTTGTTTTGGATACTTCTTTTGAGCCCCCGTGGTCCAGTTACCTGGCTCCTTGAGAATTCTGGGCTTACTTCCTTTGATCACAGTGATTTTCTTTTATATCAAATATAGGACCTTCTTAGGCCCTAGATTAGTTTGTCAAAAATGAATTCCCAAAACAACCAAATTGCTCCATTACTGATTCACTCAAAACTAGGTTCTGTTATTTGCTGATAATTAGAGCAACTTCTGTTTCACCAAAGCCAAACGGTGTTGTTATATTTTTAGGGAATGATAATTTCTTGAAAAGTCAATATTTCATGTGTCATCTATGTTACGAATGGCAAGGAATACTTCATGTCAGTGATGTGAGTTTATCTCAGGTATATTTTTAATCTTGTCTACTAACTTTCTGACTTTTAATGAATTTGCTTTCTGAGTACAAGATAGGGTGGGGTTAAAAGTTACGAAGAATGTCTTCCTTTTTTCTGCTTTTTCACTCCTTTGTTATTTTTTTGCATTAATGTTATTTTACATTTTAAAAAAAGATGTTAGGGGCTGGGGATTTAGCTCAAGTGGTACAGAGCTTGCCCCTAGCAACCACAGGTCCCTGAGTTTGATTCCCAGCAGCCCCCTGCCAAATATGGGAAGGAAGCTTTTCTTCTCTAAGAATTTTCTTTACATTTTTATTTTGGAAAAGTTCTACTATGTGAAGATAAGGAAAATAATATAATGAGTGAATCTCCTTGTATCTTTTACCTAGCTTTAACAATTATCTTTCATAAGATTGACTCACTACTAAAGCTATATTATTTTATAGGAAATCCAAGATATCTGAATATATTTTTAAAATTATAAAATTTTATAAATAACGCACGAACATATTCTTATTTAAAAAAAAAATTTGTAGATTAGACCAAAGTTCCTTTGACCACTGTTCTACATCCTAGATCCCTTTTAAGAGTTGCTCTGCTGGGAGAGTGGTATGTGCCCCTCCTTTTATTTAGATAGATTTTTTTTTTTTATGTGATGTTTTCCTTTCTCTCTTGTAATCCTGTAGACATATTAGGTAACATGTAATTTATTCCATCTTCCTACCTAGTTATGCTGAAACGTAATTAGAATTTTAAAGGGGCAAATTCAAAGATAGATAGGGAAAACAATATACATAAGACATAGGGACCAGATCCTGCCACTCATCAGCTGTGTATCCTATGGCAAGCCACTTCTTGGGATCAGTTTCCAAAAGTGTAAATTGAGATATAGAACATTTACAGAATGTGTGAGGATCAAATGAGAATGCATGTAAATGTGTTTTGTAAATGGTGAAACATAGAACTTTCGTTATTACCCATAGAAGGTCAAAAGCTAAGGACAGGAAAGTAGTATTCACATATCACCTTTGTTTTGTTAGAACATACTTCTAAGGATTCATAAACCTGAGTTCTAGAGATGAGAAAGAGCACCACAGACTGATGTCGGTGGCAGGCTAGAAACACTGTTTTACAGGCTTCTGATGGGGGAGATTTTGATCTTGGGATGGGTGTTGAAGAGGTGGATTTGCCTTCCAGGACACACTAATGTGCCCCAGGTCTGTCCTCTACCTCTGTGTTCACAAGGGAAGCTTACCCTAGAGCCAGACCTCTTGGATTGAAGATCTGGCCCTCTGATTTAGGAGCTACTGAGTTAGAGCAAGGTATTCCATCCCACTTAGCTTCAATTTCCTCATTCATATCTAATAAATATGGGCAAATAATAGGACATTCTTCATGTAGTTGTCGTTGAGAGGGTTTGTTGTTTTGTTTTTTTTAGGCAGGGTCTTGCTATGTAGTTCAGACTGGCCTTGAACTCACTATGTAGCCCAGGCTGGCCTCAAACTCTTGGCAGTCCTCTTGCCTCAGCCTCCCAAGTGCTGGGATTACAGGTTACAGGCATGTGCCATCATGCCTGGCTGAGGGTTTTCTTTTTGTTGTTACTGTTTGGTTTTTTTTTTATTTTTAGTTTATTTATTTTTTTGGTGCTGGAAATGGAAACCAGGGCCCCGCTTACACCAGGCCTTCACTCTGCCACCCCTCTGTTGTGAGGTTTTGATGCTGCGATACAGTGGAAAGGCTTAGCATAGAGAGATACAAAGCAAGTGCTCATTATTAGCTTATTTTGCTACTATTATCTGACCTCACTCATATCAGCTGTCACCCTCATTCTCTTTCAGGTAGGAGGTGTGCAATCTTTGGGAGGAACAGGTGCACTGCGAATTGGAGCTGAGTTCTTAGCCCGATGGTACAATGGAACAAACAACAAGGACACACCTGTCTATGTGTCCTCACCAACCTGGGGTGAGTCTTTCAGCTGTAGTGAGAGGAGAAGCCAGAGAATTATTGTCATGATGCTCACTGATTATGCAGAAAATGTAATCTATCCCTAGAACAACTGACCTTCAGGAGTAGTTTGAACACACTTGTTTTTTAGTCTGTGTTGAAAAT